>CAUYRH010144194.1:0-16200 GCA_963574655.1 Perodicticus potto
CGCGGCGCCCGGCTGGGTTTTTCCATTTTTTTCATGAGTCGGGGTCTCACTCTCGCTCAGGCGAGTCTCGAACTCCTGAGCTCAAGCAATTCTCCCTCCTCAGCCTCCCACAGTGCTGGGATTACAGGCGTGAGCCACCGCCCCCGAATATCCCGTACACAAGTAATCATACCCTCTCAATAGTACCTATAAATGGGGAAAAACTGACAAAATTCTGGAACTCATTTAAAAGTTCAATGTGCCACTATCACTCTGAAATTATACTAGCTTAAGCTAAAGTGACTGTCAGACACGTGCGTGGGCCTTTAGGCAAAAGGAGACTTCTAATGACCAAAGTAACTGTGTGACATGTTTACACATATTGCATAACTTGGCTACTTCTTCTTTTACCCTTCTCATAGACGCCTAATGATAATTTTTGAGTCAATTTTTGGAATCTTCATTTTTCCATCCATAAAATGATGTTAAAATAAATCCCTTACGTGTGTGTCTATAGCTAAGTGAATTTAAAGTACTTTTGAAATTAATTCTTTTAATTGACTTTCCTCTCCCTCCTTTGATCAATCAGTTGTATGCTGTAAGAACAATACAATTCCTTACACACCCCCTCCTCCTTATGCTTGAGAGTTTAAAGGTAAGAGGCAAGACAGATTTGTGATGTTTTGATAGAGTGTGTTGCCATGGAAATGACTGGCTTATTCCTTAGAAGCACCATGACCTCATTGCAAATGAAAAAGGAAAGGGATGATTTCTGAGGACTCATCTGAGAGAATAGCTAAGAAAAAAAAGGATTTAAAACTAAATAATCTGGGATATAATGCAATGTCAACACTGAAATATTTTCAAAGAACTTTTAAAAGGTTGACCTCCAAAATAGGAACCCTATAATCAAAAAAAAAAAAAAAAGATACAGTATTAATGTGAAAATAAACCACAGAAATAACTTAGCCCTGTGGATTCTGAATAAACACATTACCACCTCAATCCTGATAAATTAGGAGCAAACTCCTGACTTTCTGCACCTATGTTATAAAATTAAATCCACATGGTACTTTTCCTGTTCTACAGTTTGCTTTTTTCTTTTCTTTCTCTCTCTCTCTCTCTCTCCTTTTTTTTTGTGGTGCCCCTGTTTATACAGCTTATCCCTTATCACACTGACAAGACTGGGAACCACAGCAGATGGTCCCCCCAGACATAATTCTAACAGGTTTTTTGTGCAAACAAAAGATAAAGAAGGCTACAGCAATGATTTACTGATATCTAAAGTTAAAAACTGACAAAACACAAACTGCTTTTTTCTTAGTGTTTGAACTGTTTACCCGTTAACTACTAAACAAGATAGATATGGCCAAAATTAAATTCGGTTTCAAAACTACAAAACCAAATATCTAGTTTTAACGGTCATTAAGTTTTGTCTTTGAGTTGCCAAAATGTCTTAACTCATATTTTTTAAAAACATTACCCACCACTGCCTTTGTCCCAGCAAAAAAGGGGAAATATTTGTAAATTTCTGTCTCATAAATCCTATTTAGTTGTTATGTTGTGAAATAAACTACTCATCTGGATTTTTCTTAAACAAGTAAAACGCATTTGAGTCAAAAAATCCAAAATATCTTCCCATGAAAAACTCACTAAAGAAGAACCAAAATTAAACTTTAGCTGCAGAGCGAAAGTCTATTCTATTTCAAAATAATCTACTAACTTAACATAACATAAAAATAATCTAATTGAACATAACACCAAATGGAAAATGTACCCAAAATTACTCAACCCTTTAACATTAAAGAGTGTTTGCACACCATAAAACAGAAGCTACCTCATGACAATCTAATTGCAAAGAGCAATGTTTTTATGGTATACCTGAAAACTCAGCAAGAGGCCCAAACAATAATATATAATGAAACTGACAAGCAACTGAAATAAACTACCCAGACATCAAGCAAAAATACACCAGACAGACCCAGAGGGCTCTTTTAATGTAGGTCATGATTGTCAGACCATAGCAAAAACATGGTGACCCTTGATAAAAATTAACCTTGATTATATGTAATCATGCACATATTTTCCTCTCAGTAAGCAGTCCTCTGAAGAAAGTTCATAAGGCTGCAAGAAGTAGATACCACAGTCAGCTATGAGCCGCTTTTAACCAAAGAAAAAGTCCCATCATATTTCTTATAGGGGTAGCTTCCATCAAAATAGCCCAAGACATGAGGACTCCAGGCTGAGTGAAGATTACATCCTCTTACTTTCTGAGAGGTATAATATGGCTGTTTTTTGGTGGAAAAATTATAAAAGCTAATTAAAATCACATTAGGAGTAACAGTCCTTATCATATCATCTTTTATACTCTCTTTCTATAGAAATCATTGACAAAGTCACTTGACTAAGGAGAGAGGTGGTGTCAAAATACATATTTTCCAATTGTTCCAAGCTAATGAAACATTTTATGAAGCCTTACATAATGACAAATATTTTCTATGCATAACAAAAATGAATGTATTCATGTAATACAATTTATCCACAGCTAGTTAATGCAGCTAATGATAATAAAAGTGTAAGCCGGCACTACAAATTTGAACCAGTATGAGCCAGCTACTTACACTACCTTCCACAGCCATAAAGCAGATGTTTGATTTTCCTAGTGAGCCATCCCACTGAGAACTAAAAATGGGATCAAGTGTGATATTCTGCTCCAATCAGTGCAAATCCATCCCCAATGGGTCAAAAAGCTCATCTCTCTACAGCATAGTCTTTGAATGGGAATGACGTGTGTTCTCTGTACAATGCTTCCAAATCCAAGCGAAAGCCACCTACCATTTGCTTAGTAAAGCAAATGTATTTCTGATGTTAGGATATCCAAAATTCAGAAAATGATAAATGTATTAAGTATAATCTAACAGTTGTTATTTTATGTTCTACATCCTAAAGCAAATAGTGTATCTATTTCTGAATGGAAAACAAATACTGTCAAGCTTAGAAGAAATCTAATTTTGATTTTTACAGCAAGTATGGCATTTATTTTAACCCTAAGACAACATATAAACTCATGCTGATTGATATAAGAGAAATAATTTAAAACCAGTGCAGCATATTTTCTCTGAACACATATTAGGTTCGCTTCCATCTGCCATCTTTTTTGGAGCATGAAAAACTCCCTAGCTGAAATATGTTTGCTAATAAATATAACTTGAGGTTTTCCTTTGAAATTAAACTGCAGAAGTGTTACAAAAACTGTCATTTGCATAGGGCTCCAATCACCATTCTCATTACGGCCATTCCACATGTATTCTTAATACATAAATAACAAACATTGACAAGCAAAGTAAAATAATAACGTTGACACTTACAGTGGAAATTTCCAATCTGAAAAAGATAGGACATACTTTTTCAAAAATGGCAAACAGGAAATGTGTAACAATGAGTTACACAACATGGTCCTTAAAATCCTGAACTTGCTAAATGTCATCATATTAGTAGGAGACTCTGGCTATGAGCTAATTTAATACTTAAATGTTAATATAATTTCCCCATTACTACATCTGCCATGATTTTTTTTCAAACCAATAAAAGCAAGTTCAGAAAATGGTATGTAAGGAAGAAAAGGAAAATCCTCTCCATAGTATCTATCCCTGTACACAGACAGTCACAAACATATACTCTTTCTGAGACTAGTTTTTTTTTTATTATCACTATACTTTTAAGAATTTGTGATTATTTAAACAGAAATAAAGTATAACATTATTTTGATTTTAAAAATCTAATATAATTGAAATTAGTTACTGAAAATTAGTATCTGAAATTACTGTCTCACCAGGCCTATGAATATATTTTTATAAAATATACTTTTACTTAAAATACGCAGAAACTAAATCCTAAAATAAAGAATTAATTCCGTCAGCCACAGAAAAACAAATGACAAAAACAGCTCTGGATAAATCTTGTTACAAATACTGCAATGTGGCCCCCATACGCATGATAAATAAAGTATAAGAAAGCACTCAGCATTTCTATGTAAACTGCTACTGAAGGATTATTATGGAATGCACACACTGGCTGAACTTAAAGTGTTCAGGTTTTAAACATTAATTTACTTTGACTATGTGCATGTCAAAATGAAAGATTGCTGTCTGGATCCAGACTTGCCGTATTAATATTGAACACAGGCATTCACTTCAGGTCAGCAGTCACTCCAAGTCGACTTCAGCAGGTGGTAAAAGTAATGTACTCATTAAAATGTATGTGTTACAAGGTTATCTCCCCAAAACAGCTCTCAAATAGAGGTAGCCTTGAAACTTAAGCATTAGATATGCTAGAACCAACCTCTAATTGTCACAAGTCTAGAGAAAATTGAACTTACTCTTGCTGCCTAATAACCAATAAATTTAGTTGCTTTCATCGGTCTCTTGGGAAAAGTCAGAGATTTAAATTCTATGAAACTAACCTAGCTGCCTCCTACAGAGTTCAAGTGCTCTTGAACCAACCTATAACAGATCAGAGTACTGTTTTAGATCCACAGGCCAAATAGATTTTTCTTCATTTTGGATGCCTCCCTGTATTTCTAAATTAAGTGAAATTTTACTCCCTTCATTTGTATTAACTCCATTCAATTATCGTCCTCTTCTTGTGAGATAACAAATTTCAATTCTCTAGAATAAAGGAATAAAATTCAAGATATTAGGCCTGACTTTTCTCTCTACTCTCCACTTCAAAAAAACTACATCTGACCTTCAGCATGTACAACAGTAGTTTGAGTAACTATCCCCCACCAGAAGTACAAATACTTTAAAAAATTATTTTTCAACATCAAAGGTAAATCTTTTCTATTTTATACCTGGTACAACACTTAGATTTAAATAAGACTATTCTCAGGCAGCGCCTGTGGCTCAGTGGGTAGGGCATCAGCCCCATATACCGAGGGTGTCAGGTTCAAACCCGGCCCCAGCCAAACTGCAACAAAAAATAGCCGGCCGTTGTGGCGGGCGCCTGTAGTCCCAGCTACTCGGGAGGCTGAGGCAAGAGAATCACCTATGCCCAGGAACTGGAGGTTGTTGTGAGCTATGAGGCCACGGCACTCTACCAAGATCAACAAAGTGAGACTCAGTCTCTAAAACAAAAAAAAAATTATTCTCTACCTCAGTCTTTCACTCTTTTCTTTCCCAAGTCATCCAATTAATTTGCCACACACAGATAATTAATTCACTTCTTCATTTTAATATTTTTAATATATATAAACTAAGTTCTTCACTAGGTTTTCCCCTAAAAATATGTTGATTCACTTTGTATATAATTGCAGAGTTCCAAATTAGAATTAATCATATCACATTGCTTCACTTCCTCATTATCCACCCAATTACCAGATAAGAAAGCAAGGCGAAGGACAGGTCAACAGAGAGAGGGTAAATAGAATTCTTCTGACAAGGATAAAACTATATCTGTCTTGTTCACTGCTGAATACACAGCATAACAGAAGTACGATGAATATCTAAGAATAAATGAATTTTTAAAGAACCAGAAAATATAGGAATTCATCTTGTTCATTTTATATATGAATAAACTGAGGTTCAGGAAGATTAAATGGCTTGTCTAAGACCACAAGGTGAGTTGGTTAGCCTGCATAAAGAACACTCAATAGATGCTCCTTTAACATCAAGTGGCTTCTTATTCTTTCTTCTGCTTATAATACTCACTTCATAAGATCTAGAGATTTACATAGGCTTATTCCTTCAAAAATTCAAGTAGAAAGTCGTCCTTTCCCCAATCGAAGGGCTAACATTTCTGAAAATCCCCATAGCAGAATATATTTTGGGGGAATTTTAAGATCCAGTGGGAAGATAGACTAGGGAGACCAAAAGTAGAAAAAGAACCTATGGAAACCCCTGTCAATATTTCAAAACTTACCACAATAAAGACTTTGCGCTAAATGAACAGACCGTAAAGTGACATCTTTACCTTTTCAGTTCATAATGATGGATACCACTTAAGGTTCCTAAACCATCCTTTGATATCTAGAAAATTCAGGATTTCCTTTCTCCAGCTGCATTCAAATGAGAGTAAAGTTTTGACTTACAGCAGATAAAATGCATTCTAACAAGCTTTCTTCATATTCAAATATTCTTAAGTCCAGTCCGTGCCTTTCTTATTTCATGACAGATTCCCATTTTCTGAGGTTCCACCAGGTCCCAGGGGTCCTTTCAACGCAGCTTCCTCTCTGCTCTCATATACAAGATAGTATGTACCACAGCCCAAAAGTATCTCTCTACAGATCTTTTGAAAGGTTGAAACCTCTACATATTAACAGCCATTTTTCTTCCTTTTTAATTCTCAACCCTCAATTTCCTCTTTTCTAAATGAGCTCCAAAGAAGTGACTTAGACATACCTAAGCAAAAAAACTCTGATTCTGAAAGACTTAATAAAAGTAAATTTAATATAATCTACTTAAATTTCACACAAAGAGAAATAACATGGGAGGAATCTCTAAAGTTAGTACCTAGTTTCATATACAGAGAAAAAAAAATTCCTTACTCCAAAACAGCATAGCACCAGAATTAAGCATTCTAGAGACTGGCAGTCAATGCTAATTATTAATAACATGACAGGCTTCAGCTTATCAGGTGGTTCATAACCTACACCAATAATGAACTCTAACTCACTCCAAATGTGCTTGACCAAAGTAAAAACATTTCTTTGGCAGGTGACAGAAAGAATGACGAGTCAGGAAGAAATACTCAAAACTGGCCAGATGCCTCAAGGAATCACCAGTAAGAACAGGAAAATTAAAAGAATCAACTGAAGAAACTAACAAAGAACAGTGTGCCTATTTTACTCAGTCACTTTAAGCATGAAGTCTATAGTTAAGTGCCCATGGAACACAATATTTGTAAAAGTCCAATAAGGCCATTTACTATGGTCAGGTTCATAAAACTGTCTCAAAAGCTTATAAAAGAACTACTTAAACTAGAAAAATGCTAAATTTAATTATCTTAGGTGGCAACAAAGCATTCCATATTTTACCTGTACATGTAACAGTAAAAACACAAACAACACAAATGAGGAACCACCTCAATACTCATTATATAGTTTTACTCATCTCTCATGAATGGTATGGATATTGACATAAATTTATTTGGCAAACATTAATTGAATGTTTATTAAAGACCAAATATGGTGGTAAGTACTATGCATGCAAGGAAAAGGGACTATTTCTATACTCCAGGTCAGTCGACTCTAATAGGAGACAAATATTCAAACAAGTAATTGCAATAGTCTAATAAGTGCTACAAGAAGAGAGAGATCTCTAGTCCCAGTGATGTGTATTAAGGGAAAGCTTGATTTAAGGGGCAGGGTAGGAAGGAGTAGAGTTTAAAATGCCTGTGGCTCAGCAAGTAGGGTGCCGGCCCCATATACCGAAGGTGGTGGGTTCAAAGCCGGCCTCGTCTGAACTGCAAAAAAAAAAAAAAATAGCCGGACGTTGTGGGAGGCGTCTGTAGTCGCAGCTACTCAGGAGGCTGAGGCAAGAGAATCGCCTAAGCCCAGGAGTTGGAGGTTGCTGTGAGCTGTGTGCCGCCACGGCACCCTACCAAGGGCGATAAAGTCAGACTCTGTCTCTACAAAAAAAAAAAAAAATGTTCAAGGACCTGGCCCCAGCAAAATTGCAATAAAATGTTCAAGGATTTCACACCTGACAGTTCTTAATACAGTGCTTTATTTACTTCTTTCAAAGTAAATAACAATCAAAATGACTTATTTCAAATGCAAATCAATGTCACAGTGAGACATCACTTCATACCCGCTGCGATGGCAATAATAATAATAAAAACAATAATTATAATAATAAAATAGAAAGTAATAATGTTGGCAAAGATATGGAAAAATATAAACTTTTTATATTGCTGGTAGGAATGTAAAATAGTGTAGTCACTGTGGAAAACAGTTTGACAATTCCTCAAAAAGTTAAAAAAAGAATTGCAGTGTGAGCCAGCTATTCTACCCCGGTAGAATTTGAAAACAGGTAATTCAAACAGATACTTACACACAAATGTTCCTAGTGAGTTTTCACAATAGCCAAAAGGTGGAAACAATCCAAATGCCCATCACTTGAAGAATGGATAAATAAAATGTGGTATATCCATGCAATAGAATAATATTCAGCTATCAAAAAGTTTTATGTACTGGGTGGCACCTGTGGCTCAGTGGGCAGGGTGCCGGCCCCATATACCAAGGGTGGTAGGTTCAAACCCAGCCCTGGCCAAACTGCAACAAAAAAATAGCCGGGTGTTGTGGCGGGCGCCTGTAGTCCCAGCTACCTGGGAGGCTGAGGCAAGAGAATCGCCTAAACCCAGGAGCTAGAGGTTGCTGTGAGCTGTGTGACACCACGGCACTCTTCCAAGGGCAATAAAGTGAGACTCTGTCTCTTCGGAAAAAAAAAAAAGATTTATGTACTGATCCATGCTACAACATAAATGAACCCTGAAAATATGCTGAGTAAAAGACATCAGATGTGCAAGGTTACATATTAGCTGACTCCACTGGTATGAAATATCCAGAATAGGTAAATCTATAGAGATAAAAGATAGATTAGATTACTGGTTGTCAGGATCTGGGGGGGGAAATCAAGAGTATCTGATTAATGGGTATGAGGTGTCTTTCATAGCATATGAAAGAGTCCTGGAACTAGATAGAGGTGATAGTTGCACAACATTGTAAATGTACTAAATGCCATTTAGTTTTATACCTTAAAATGGTGACATTTTGAGTATGTGAAGTTTGCCTCAATAAAAAAGTTTAAACATATTTTTTAAAAAAGGTTATTTCATAGATGAAAACTAAAAAGCTGGAAAAAGATCACTTAGTTCACCAATAATCAAATCTGGCGTCTCAAGACCCAAATCTTCCCATCCCTAATCTGGCATTCCTTCTCTGAGTCATTCCCTTCTGCCTCCCTAGTCACCAAAAGAGGCCAACTATCATATATCCTATTTTGCTTCCTCTCCTAATTAATACTCACCATCACAAAAAGATGCACAAGAGAGAAACATAAAACAAGAGACATTTAAGGAGATGAAAATGGATTAAACACGTGTTCAAATCAAACCTCAGTAAAGTTACCAGTTAATTTCAGAGACTCAAATTTAAAACATTTAAATATAAGAGTGAATTTTCTTTATTAATGTTTAATAGTAGCCAATAGCTACAAACCATTAATTGTCACCATAACCCTATAACTCATTTTAGAGAAAGGAATCGCAGGCTGAAAGATTTGAGAAATGCTTATTAGTTATGCCAAGTACATTAATTTAAAAGTTACCAAGCGATTTTCAGATATTTTAGTTGATCAGGGTCTTGGGGACACAATAATTTAAAGATAAAGAGGCATTACACTTTCAGATAAAAGGCCAAAGATAAGAAGGGGAAAAAAAATCCCTCCTAAGTGTAAATATTCTGTACAGAAGAGACGTAAATAATTTATCTGAATCGTCTGTAGAAGAAGAAAGATGATGAAATTACATTTAAGGTATGTATATAAATTATTATTTTGCTTCTATAGAAAGTTTATTTTACCAAAACTTTCTAAATATTTGAGTTCTCGCATCTGTTTTACTCTTGGTTTCCATTAATCTGTATTCACCATTCTGTCCTAAATTTCTCAACCACACACAGTATCTTCCTACCATGGGGACTTTCAGATACATAACCCTCAAAGTTCAGAGAACAGAAAAACAGGTATAATAAAGTGACTTCCCTCTTTTAAAAACTGCCTATGACATCTAGTTTTCGTTCTTGTAATATTTCTCATTGAAATTAAAGAAAAATCATGAAAAAACAAAAGATGTTAATCAGGCCTTGCTTAATAAAACCAATGACCCAACTCTCTTTCCTAATTAAAAGCTGACAGTACTTACTATTTTCAAAGAATATTCAGACATAACAATCTTATTAAAATTATGTCTATT
This sequence comes from Perodicticus potto, assembly GCA_963574655.1. Taxonomy (NCBI): domain Eukaryota; kingdom Metazoa; phylum Chordata; class Mammalia; order Primates; family Lorisidae; genus Perodicticus; species Perodicticus potto. Next base: position 9,952 of record CAUYRH010144194.1, read on the forward strand.
TTATAATTTCTTCCATTACTAATGCATGCTTAACGAAATTGATTCTGAGATACATTTTTCTTGTTCTTTTCCAGTCCTTGACACAGACTGGTGAGTGGTACTATTGACTAACAAGCATATTCAACAAGGATGATTGAAATTAAAAAGCTATAACATATTAACACATCGAGGCCACCCAGAGGGGTCATGAGGGAAGATCATCAGCATAAATTAGCGCATTATTGCAAGGCATCTAAAGGAGCCAGACAAAATCTGCATGATAGATCTTTTATTCACAATGAATATAACTGATTGAATTTCTTTTAATCACAAGTATTATTTGAAAAAAAATATTGCTAGTCTAATATCACATTTTACTACTTCACCCCTATCCCTGAGATGCAAATTTGAAATGGACAACCTGGGTGTGTATGTAGGCGTGGGGGCCTTTGAGAGGAACCTGTTGAAACCATTTTGGGAACACTAAGCCGTCCTTTGTCAATCTGTCCAGAAACAAAGGAAAAAAAAAAAATCATTGTAAGTATATTTTTGCTTTTTCTAATTTACCTTAAAAAAAATCTGAAAACCTTAAAGAAAGATGGTGACTTTTCTTCTTTCATAGTTACATCGATGGAGCTGGATCAGGTTTTCCTTAGCAAAGTATCTCTAGAATGGAAGCTCAAGATTTTCTTGCCTCAAGGTGCAGAGTAGCTGAGACTACCGGAGCCTGCCATAATGCCTGACTGGCTATTTTTAGAGATGGGGTTTGGCTCTTGCTCTGGCTGGTCTCCTATTCCTGAGCTCAAGTGATCCACCTACCTTGGCTTTCTAGAGTGCTAGGAGTACAGGTGTGAGCCACTGCTCCTGGCCCAGCCTACATTGTTAAATTGAATCTAAGAAGAAGGAAATAATCAAATAATATTCAAATGATGAGATATTAGAATGGACAACTGGCCTGAACTCTTCAAAAATACAAATATCAGATAGATGCCTATAGCTCAGTGGTTAGAGGGCTGGCCCTGTATACCAGGGGTGGTAGGTTTGAACCCGGCCTAGGTCTGCTTAACTAACTAACTAAATCAATAAATAAAGACGAAAGTACAGATATCATAAACGACAAATGAAGGGGCCATATTTCATCAAAGTTTTTTTTTTAAGCTAAAGAGATGATAACAAATAATTAGATATAGATTATATCCTTATGTCAAAGCAAAAACATAAACATATGAAGGACATCTTTGAGGAAATAGAGCAAATTTGAATGTGGAATGCATATTAGAAAATATTGAGGTTTAGTTCCTTGGGTGTGATAGTTTATGGTTATGGTGTTATTGCTAGAAGATATGTGCAAAAGAATTTTGAAGAATACCCAATAATTGGAACTCTCACTCACTTCCAGTGGGAATTAGTATAATCATTTTTGAGAACACTTGGGTACTATCTGAATGTATTTCCAGCAATTTCACATAGTATTATGTACCCTACATAAATAAGTTCAGATGTTCATTACAAAATACATGGAAGAACTCTTGTACTAGTATCATTCCTAATAGTCCTACCACCTATGTCTCAGATAAGAATGGAAAAGGAATGGAAAGGGGATTTTCACCGAATCTATGATATATATATTTCTGAGGCAAAGATGGTAAGATTTCAACACTTAATAAATTGGGGTGATGTGTACATGAGTTGTGATATATGTTCCATGCAATCATATGCGTATTTGAAAATCTTCATGAAAATGTGTAACTAGCAAGATGATAAATGCGTAGATGTAAACAACTGAACGAATGACATGAAAATTGTTTTAAAATGAGTTGAAATTTTTACTTCTTCAACTGTTAAAAGATAAACATGTATTCATCCTGTAATACCAAAAGATAAACAAAATTAATACTTTAAAATATAAACTTATGTACTAGATATATTTTGAAAATGTTATCAGAGAATAAGTAGCGAATGACTAAATGAGAATACAGGAAAAGACTATCAATGAAGTAAAAACATTTGGGGCCATTTCTTAAAGACTAGGTAGGAGTTTGCTGGGGGTACAAGGTGTATTCAAGGGAAATGGGACATTATACAAGCAATCCTTAGAGATCTGAATTAATAAATGTCACTTGTGGAGTAGCTGTTTCAGGCTTTCTTTCTCTCTCCCGCCTTCTGTCATTCATATGTGTGTGTGTGTGCATGCACGTGCACACGTAATGGGAATTCTTACTAGATTTGCAAAATAGTATTCCCATTTTATAGAACACTAATCTTCATCTGCTAAGGGTTGGTGTCGTTTAAAATCTGCTCAGATTGATTTCAAAACCCGCACCCTTGCTTTATATTGCTTCTCTCCAGAAGAGTAGAGTGAATAATAGGTCTTCTCTGCCTTAGAATTTGTATTTTAATGTTAAGACCAGGAAGAGACAGGTTAGTCTATGGAAAACCTGTCAAAGTTTCAACTTGGGAAAGTTCTCTTGGAAATCACAGAAACTAGGGAACGTGTGGGTTATAAGATGATGTCTGTGCCTTAGAAAAATAACACCAGAAGCCATACTGAGGGGAGACTGGAAGAGCAAAACCAGTAAGAAAAGAGCACTTGGGTGTTGTGGCCTAAATTGAAAGGAGACAGAGGCACTGTGGATACAAATACAATAGTTTTTTAATTGTAACTATTAATGACATGTAAGTACAAATTGCAAGGAAAAGCCTGGCCTGTAACTGTGTTAATCCAAACATAAACCTGGTGTTACAACATTTGGTAAGTAATCTGTAGATCTAGACAGAGGCAAATGAAATAATAATATTGTTGCATGGACATGCCACTAGAGACACTGTAGACTGATAAAGAATATCTCATAAGAATCAAATTGATCTTTTGATTTCAGGGATTTTCACCTGTGATGAGAACATCACCCAAAGGGGCCATACACAGACCTCCTTTTGGGACATGTACTGATGGAAAATTTCTTCTTCCAAGATTAAAGTCTCCAACTTAAATAATGTGGTAGAGCATTCTAAAGTGTGTGTACATCTGTCCTATTGTCCTTTTGATCACGTGGCAGCATTTGTCTACTCCCCCTCCCCCTGCATTTCTGTGGGATCCTACAGGAGGTTCTGGCCAAAGGGTATGGTCAGAGGTGGACCAGTATTATTTATGGGCTGGATCAGTAGTGAAAGATGCTCCAATATGTTTTTCCTGCTACTACAGTGATCAGCAACATCCTTAATAATGAAATCTTCTTTAGCATGAGTCCCTAAATAGGAAGATCTTGGGCTGAGCTCCCAGCCAACCCATGGTGAATTTCTAGCAGAAGCATGGAATCAAACCTTGTTTTGGAAGGCTCCAAGAATTTGCAATTTGTGTACTACTGCGTAATCTAGCCTTTCCTTATCGACACAGCATACATCAGCTTCTTCTGACACTGATAGAGCAAGACATGGTAGAACAAAGTGATGAGTCACCTCAAAGTTCCTGGACTTGTGTAAATGGAGATTTCATGAGAATGAAAATTATTGGGTCATTATAGATAGAAACGAATGTTTTCTCCAACTTCACAAGGGAGCTCTACTTAAAATGCGTCACTGTAAATGTGAATTGTCTATATGGTATGTAGAAGAAACAGAAAAATTAATACACCCATTGGCTTATAACAAACAGATGAAAAAAATGTTCATCATCCCTAATTATCAGAGAAATGCAAATCAAAACCACCCTAAGATATCACCTAACCCCAGTGGGAATGGCCCACATCACAAAATCTCAAAGCTGCAGATGCAGGCGTGGATGTGGAGAGAAGAGAACACTTTTACACTGCTGGTGGGACTGTAAAGTAATACACACTTTTTGGAAGGAAGTATGGAGAATCCTCAAAGAACTCAAACTAGACTTGGCATTTGATCCTGCAATTCCATTACTGGGCATCTACCCAGAAGGAAAAAAATCATTTTATCATAAGGACATTTGCATTAAACTGTTTATCACAACTGAATTTACAATTGCCAAACTGTGGAAATAACCTAAATGCTCACAAATCCACGAATTGATTAACAAGCCTTGGTATATGTATACCATGAAATACTATTCAGACACTAAAATAGATGGAGACTTTACATCTTTTGTATTAACCTGGACGGAGTTGAAACACATTCTTCTTAGTAAAGCGTCACAAGAATGGAGAAGCAAGAATCCAATGTACTCAATTCTGATATGAGGACAATTGATGGCCTAGTACACAGTAGGGGGTGGGGGAAGAGAGGAGTGGAGAGAGGGAAGGAGGGAAAGGGATGGGGACCCTAGTGTGCGACACACCTTTTGGAGGTGGGACACAATTATAAGAGGGACTTTATCTAACAAACGCATTCAGTGTAACCTGGTTCTCTGTACCCTCAACGAATCCTCAACAATTAAAAAAAAATAAAATAAAAAAAGACTTTTCTATAGACTCACATTTCTCTAAGTAATAATAATAATTCAGCCATGTGCTACATAGAGACGTTTTGATCAAAGACCATAAACACAACAGTGGGTCTTATAAGATTATAATATATAGTAGTACTGTATATACTGTACTACTGTACCTTTTACTGTACCTTTTGTATGTTTACGTACACAAATACTTATTGTGTTACAAATGCTTACAGTATTTAGTATACTAACAAGCTGTATAGGTTTATAACTTAGGTACAGTCTTGTATTCACTAATAAGCTGTATAGGATTGTAACTTAGGTACAGTAGACTATCCCATATATCTAGCAGGCTATACTATCTATCTAGGTTTGTGTCGGTACACTATGTGATGTCTGGACAGTGATGAAATCACCTAATGGCACATTGCTTAGAACGTATTCTGTCCTTTCATCATGCATGCCTGTATGTATAGTATTAAAATTCATAGAATACATTAATTAATATATAAACATTTTATTTATTATACATAATTAATATACAGGAAGGACATAAAGTTCATATGCAATTTAAATAGCAAACTAATTTAAATTTCACAAGAACTTTATGTCCACCATGTATTATACTTTAATTATATGTTGACCAATATATCATTATTACATATAATACCAATAAATTATATATTTTTTATATAGTATACATTTGCAATTTGACAAATTAATAGTAGAGATGCAGAAGAGAAAATGAATGCAAAAGTTTTTTCAAAGATAAAGCCAACAAATATTATCGGCAGATGAATGTGAATGAGGAACTCATGGAAAAATAAGTTTTTGCAACTTAAATGGTGGCATGACTAAAGAAATGAAACATTCCAAAATATGAATGCACTCTGAGAAGAAAAATGTAACATTATTTTATTTGGCAGTAGTAATAACAGCCAACACTTATTTGGTATTACAGCCAATCTTCTAAATGTTTTACAAGTACAAATTTACATAATGATTCCAACACAATGATATAGGCATTTGTATTAGCCCCATTATACAGGTGAAAAAACTAAGGTATGGAGAGATAATGTATTAATGTTAATCCAGGGTTATGCTGTAATGCTGGGAAGAAAATAGAGAGAAATTTATTCTCACTTTGGTACCTTTACCAGTTTCCTAGTTACTTGTCTTGCTCTAGGACTTGAAGGATGATAGTACTACAATTCAGAAACTTGGGTTCTACACTGGAGCCTCAGATCACTCCAATGAGAAATGAGAATAAAAATCATTGTCCTCCCTACTTCTTGGGGCTATAATGAAAATCCAATAAACTTGGCTCAATGGAAAAATGAAGAACAAGCAGTGATGAAGAATGTTCAAGATGACCTCTACACACACTGCAGTAACTCACAATTCATAGGATCAGAAGAAAGTGGAGTGGGTGGGAAGCACTTAGGCCACAGAAGAAAAGGATAGCAGTGAAAGTCCAAGAATTATCAAAGGTTAGACAAAAGATCTAGTCATCTATCCCCTGTTCTTGGCCACCAGAACACTATCTGCCAACTGTAAATAGGTCATAAAAAGTGGTGAAGGCAAGAGGAAGCTGTCATGTGTGTAATTCAGAGAAAATATGTCTACAAGATAGGCTGAGCAAGAAGACTGGAAGGAAGAGATTTAGTGAGGCCATGGTTAGTCAGAGATAGGAAAAAGGATCCATTCTAAAGGAAAACAGTTGACCTAACACAGGGGTCCATTTCCTGTATGCTGAGAAGGTAGCTTCCACTCTCAATCCAATGCCAGGCAACTTCATTTCACCAGAGAATTTGTGTTAAGATTTTAAAAATATGCCAAGAGAGAAAAAGATAAAGACTACTGGAATTATG
>CAUYRH010144199.1:0-17031 GCA_963574655.1 Perodicticus potto
ACAGCAGAGTTAATTCCTGGATAATAACAAAGCCCTTTATGTGATAAAATTAGCTGCATGCTGGAGACTTTACCTCTTCCTGTTTTACATGGATGGAGCTGGAACATATTCTTCTTAGCAAAGTATCTCAAGAATGGAAGAAAAAGTATCCAATGTACTCAGCCCTACTATGAAGCTAATTTGTAGGTTTCATATGAAGGCCCAACTATAGCACAAGAATATGGAGAAATGGGCAAGGGAGGGGAGGGGAGGGAGGAGGTAGGGGTGAAGGCAGGGTAATTCGTGGGGCCACACCTATGGTGCATCTTAGAAGGGTACAAGCAAAACTTACTAAATGCAGAATAGAAATGTCTTCCTACAGTAACTAAGAAAATGCCATGAAGGCTATGTTAAACAGTTTGATGAAAACATTTCAGATTGTATATGAAACCAGCACATTGTACTCCTTGATTGCACTAATGTACACAGCTATGATTTAATAAAAAAAAAAAAAAATTAGCTGCATGCTGAACTTGAACAAAGAGCAAGGAAGAGAAAGAACCAATAAACACAAAAATTCAGAGGTAGACAATTCTAATAACTTAGGATTTTGAATTATACTTAAGACAAAAATATAGGGACTAATGGTATATGTCAGGGACAGTTGAGGGGTATGTAGGATACTCAATATCAAAGGCATAAGAAAGATACAAAGGATGTGTCAATAGCATAAGAAAGTACATAAAACTAGCTACCTAAAATATATACCTATTCTTAAACTATTCTCAGTTAAAAGTTTCAGTTTATAAAATCAGTGTGATATAGGCTAATTATTTTTTAAAGCATTCTACTTAGGTGACACTAAGATGTCCAATGATATTTGGGATCATGACTGCACAGAAATAGTGAGATTTTCCTTCATATTTCTTCTTTATTAATCATACTGTTTGAATACCTGCTGTATGTTAGACCCTGGGTAAGGCACAGTTTTTCGTTTAATTATATAATAACACACATACAGCACACATACAGGGTGGCCATAAAGTTTGTGTGCAACATAAAATGGACAACTATTTTAAATTACACATGAACTTTTATGGCTACCCTGTATACTCACATTATAAATAACATAACAGACTGAGAGAGACTGGGACCATTATCCTCAAAAGCACCCCACTCTTTGTGTAGCAAAAATATATTAAGTGGGTCAGACATAATGGCTCATGCCTGTAATCCCAGCATATTGGGAGCCAGGGGAATCCAACCATCCATTTTTCTTCTCTGCTGCAAAGTGGAAGAATAAGAGTTGTCTTGGGCCACGTACTAAATACACAAACACTAACGCAAAAAAAAAAAAAATGCATATTTTTTCTCGCTATCCAACTCTACAGATAACCAAAACAGTTACAAATAACAGTCCTCAAATAATCAGCATGTGGACTGTAGGCTGCAAGATGTATATCCCTGAAAGGAGTTCAAGACTAGCCTGGGCAATACACAGAGCCTCTGTCTCTATGAAAAAAATTAAAAATTAACTGGCATGTCCAGGCATGGTGGCTCTCTCCTGTAATCCTAGCACTCTGGGAAGCCAAAGTGGGTGGATTGCTTGAGGTCACAGGTTCAAGACCAGACTGAGCAAGAGCAAGACCCTGCCTCTAAATATAGCCAGGTGTTGTGGCAGGGGCTTGTACTCCCAGCTGCTCAGGAGGCTGAGGCAAGAGAATCATGTTAGCCCAAGAGTTTGAGGTTGCTGTGAGCTATGACATCACAGCACTCTATCCAGGTTGACAAAGTGAAACTCTGATTCAAAAAAAAAAAAAAAAAATTAACTGGCATGGTGTTTAGTGACTGTAGTCCCAGTTGCTTGGGAGGCTAAGTTTACAGTGAACTATGACTAGGCTGATGTCAAGAAAAAGAAAAAAGGGCCGGGTGCAGTGGCTCACACCTGTAATCCTAGCACTCTGGGAGGTCAAGGTGGGCGAATTACCTGAGTTCACAGGTTCTAAACCAGCCTAAGCCAGAGCAATACCCCATCTCTAAAAAAAAACAGCTGCGTGTTGTTGCAGGCACCTGTAGTCCCAGGTACTTGGGAGGCTGAAGCAAGAGAATGGCTTGAGCTTGAGCGTTTGAGTTTGCTCTGAGCTATAACGCCATGGCACTCTACTGGGGCCAGCAAAAGTTAAGATTCTGTCTTAAAAAAAAAAAAAAAACCCAAAGAAAATATAATAAATAACCTAATCAATTTTTATTTCTTAGAAAGTCTTAAAAAAAGCATAAATATTGGAGCAATATGTTCCAATTTCTAAACGTGTACTCCACCAAAACAAATTAAGACCAAAGGAAACACAACGGAAATCTAGTTTTCAAAAGTCCAGCTTTGAAATTTTACAAGTGTACCGTCAGACACCAAAATATAAAAATTTCAGGATAAAAATCTGAATAGAATTAGTAGTATTTGCTATCCAGAGAGTTTGTGTCATACCAGGCCTTATACCAAAAAGTACCAAATAGCCATGAGAATCATGCTGTGAGAATTTTCCCACATAAATAAGTACGTTAAAAAGAATGGCATATAGGGCAGGTAAAGTCAATAATTTTAGAAAGCTATTATTTCTTTTTTTTTTTTTTTGAGATAGAGTCTCACTATGTCACCCTTGGTAGAGTGCCCTGGCATCAAAGCTCACAGCAACCTCAAACTTTTGGGCTTAAGCGATTCTCTTGCCTCAGCCTCCCAAGTAGCTGAAAGTACAGGCACCTGCTACAACACTGGCTATTCTTTGTTATAGTTGCTGCTGTTTAGCTGGCCTGGGTTGGGTTCGAACCCGCCCAGGTGAATGTGGCTGGTGCCGTAACCACTGTGCCAGAAAACTATTATTTAAATGCAAACAGAGATTCTCCCTATGGAGATACAAGTGATTCCATCTTGGATGCTAATCTGCTATGTTGACTTCTAATTAATTGTAATCTCAAGAATGCCTCCTGATTCTTACTTTATTTACTGTCCTTAGTGTTACAAATGTATGTGCTCACTATGAATCCTGCCTTTAGATCAAAGCAACCTTGATGTTACCACATAAATTATAGCCTATGATTCATACAGTAATCTTACCTGTTCTAGAAGGTTACCTTTAATTATCTATAGAGCATATATCCCTTTTCCCTATAGTATATAATCCCTTGGTCTAAGGAATAATAATGCAGAGATCTACCTGCCTTGCTGCCACCAGTATCATGCTTCTGTCTCTAAGTTCCCCAGTAAACTACCTTTTACTGACAAACTGGATTTGTCTGCCTTGTTCTTTTATTTCTCAGCTCCTTTGGCATTTGGTGGCCCACTTTGCATATATAGACCTTTCACAAAACACTCCCCAAGAAAAGCATGTCTCTCAATAATCATTTGCTTCTCTGTGATACAGCATCCCCTTCCTCAAATGCAGACAAGTGGCTTTTCGCAACTGAATATTCAGGAGACTGTATGCGACCCAGACCCAAAGACAAGAGGAGTCTAACCATGCCACCTATGTCATAAGAAAACTTAATGCCCCAACTTGAGCCATGCACGACAAAATTTCCCAAACTCCTGTAATCCATTTATTCATAAGATTGCTCAACTAGTCTGGAGAAACATATCTATAACATATAATAATTCTTGGCTCTGAGCCCACCAGTCACGGTCTGGGGTGCCAGCCATGCAGCTGCTGCTGTCACTATGGCCCATTACAAAGGCACCAACTCAAAGTGTGAGCAGTTCCGGAGATACTTGGAGAAGTCTGGGATGCTGGACATGCTGACCAAAGTGTTGGTAGGTTTATACGAAGAACCAGATAAACCTAACAACGCTTTAGATTTTTTAAAGCATCACTTAGGAGCTGCTACCCCCAAAAATCCAGAAATAGAGCAGCTTTGTCTAGAATTGGCAGAAATGTAAGAGAAATATGAAGCTATTGTAGAAGAAAATAAAAAAATGAAGCAAATAAAAAAAAAATAAGCAAAGCTTGTTTAGTATGAACCACCTCAGGAGAAGTGTGCTGAATGGGGTTCTTCTCAGTTGAAAAGACACTGAAAAATGGTTTTGTATAACTTGAATAGTTTGTACAGTATATAATCTTTTCTGGAAAGATGCTATAGAACTCTTTTTTTTTTTTTTGAGACACAGCCTCAAGCTGTCACCCTGGAGAGAGTGCTGTGGCATCACAGCTCACAGCAACCTCCAATTCCTGGGCTCAAGCGAGTCTCCTGCCTCCACCTCCCAAGTAGCTGGGACTACAGGCGCCCGACACAATGCCCAGCCATTTTTTGGTTGCAGCCGTCATTGTTGTTTGGCGGGCCCAGGCTGGATTCGAACCTGCCAGCTCAGGTGTACATGGCTGGCGCCTTAGCCCGTTGAGCCACAGGCGCCGAGCCTATAGAACTCTTTTAATATGTTAAATTCACCTGTCACACTCTGTTATCAACACATATACTTAGAATCACCAATAAGGGTGGCGCCTGTGGCTCAGTGAGTACGGCGTTGGCCCCATATGCTGGAGGTGGCAGGTTCAAACCCAGCCCAGGCCAAAAACCGCAAAAAAAAAAAAAAATAGGTAGAAAAATACCTTATGCCCAGGAGCCTCAAAGTATAACTCTACTCTTTAAAATAAAAAAATAAAAAAAATGCTCAAAGAGTCTAGAATCACCAATAAAAACTCAGTATAAATTTCTTTGAGTTCTTAAAGCAGGAGAATCCAAAGTAAATCCTGAAAAAAATGTAAACACAGACATCTAATTCATTACCTTAAAAGACATTCTGTTTAATAGTCTGATTAGGAATGACGGTACTGGATGTATTTTAACCAAGCAAATTTATCATGGAGCTATTCCTTGATGTAGTTCAGGACATGAACACAAGTATGGTCATTTTTTAAAATGAAGATGACACAGTAGTTTATATTCCCTTTAGGCAGCTGGGGAGATCTGTATGACGTAAGATGCTTTTGTACTGGTTCCCATGAATCTTCTGCTTTTGTTTATATAATGTAGAACAAATAACTCTTCTTTGCCATTTTGCCTTATATAACTGTGTGTGCGCCAGTCTGGAGTCTGACACCACATTTTTGGGGTTCACATACAAGCGGGGATTAGAAGGGGGAATGAGTCATACATTGTGGAAAATTATACTTTGTGGTCATAATTATGTAGTGCTTTTTTCCCTCAAAATATTTTTCTAGACTTGAATTCATTTTATCTTCATTATCCCTGGAAGTAGGTAGGCCAAGTAATGAAGAGTTGTTGGGTGCTGAATTTTTAGGCCAAAGACTGATGACAATACAGATTATTCACTAACTGTATAGCCTTGGGCATATCAGTTCACTGCTCTGAGATTCACCATCCTCATCTGTTAAATGAGAAGAGTATCTGTGCTGCCTACCTCACAGAGTTGTTATGAGGGTCAAAGGAGAATGTATGAGAAAGATTTGTAAATGATAAAGTACTTTATATATATATATATATATATATAATTCTCTCTCTATTCTTCAAAGTTACCCTATCATTTCATAAATTTTACTACTGGGACCACATGACTAGCAGTGAACTTCCTTGCTCTCAGACATCATAGATGGTACTTTTTACGAATCACAGTTTTGGAACTTAAAGAAACTGTTTAGAAAAAGCTGGCTTCAGCGTGGTTTAACTAAAGACAGTGGCCTGTGTGTCTTTTTTTTTTTTTTTTGAACTGAGATCCCATTTCCTTTTGACCAGATTTTATTGCCCAGAATAGTCATTTGGGGTCCAGTGAACATATTTAGGAATAAAGATTTTAGCTCTCACAGAAAAGCAGTTTCAAGAGCAGAACCAACCTCTACAATTAATCTCCAAACTGGAAGAACTAGTCACACTTAATCTTTGCCATATATATGTATTATTTTTTGTATAATTTGGTTTGCCATAATAAATCCATTTTCATTAGGAAATACTGCTTTCATATTTATCTACCCATTTGGGTAAAATCAGCTCACAGTCTATAGTGGTATTCCACAGATCAGTTGCAAAGTTCCCTCCCCAACCTCCAGCACAGACAATAACTAGTACTGATACTAGGCAGAGCATAGATCTCTTCTGAAGCCCAAGAAATATCCATATAAGCTGCACCAATAGCAAGTGGGTTCTGGAAGATTCCTATCTTAAAGGAAACAATTTTAGAGTGACTCTTTGGACAACAGATAAGCTGTTAAGTGGTAGACTGACTAGTGAAAAAAACCAAAAACCATTCTTTTGGTGCCTATCTCCAATACCATGAAAATATACAAAAACGCTTCATCAATTTTGTGTACATTAAGTTACACAATTCATTAATTAAAAATTCCCAATTCAGATAGAACAATGAAAGGAAATCATTTTTACATAAATATTACCTGTTAGCATGCACTCCATTCACCTGAGTGATTACAGTAGACAGCTGACCAAGACCTAACATGGACTTCACTACACCATGATAATGAATGATCTAGAAATTAAAACATATTTAACATAGTAATTATTACTTCAAATATATCTTGGGAACCAAAAACAGTTTAACTGGCATTCTTTTAAAAATACTATTTATTGGGACAGTGCCCATGGCTCAAAGGAGTAGGGCGCTGGCCCCATATGCCAGAAGTGGCAGGTTCAAACCCAGCCCTGGCCAAAAACTGCAAAAAAAAAAAAAAAAATACTATTAATCTAACTGTTTAAATTAAGAAAGGCAGAATCCCCTATCAATGTCCTAACACATTTAAAACAAAAAATAAATGAAGACAACCTAAAAAAATCTCTGATTGTATTTATTATATTTTTCCAGATTCAGTCTCCTTTTTGGCTCAGATCAAATATAAAAGTAATGACTAAAAAATTATCCAATATCTTTAATTTTTTTTTTTTTTTGAGGCAGAGTCTCAAGCTGTTGCCCTGGGTAGAATGCTGTAATGTCACAGCTCACAGCAACTCAAACTCTTGGGCTAAAGCGATTCTCTTGCCTCAGCCTCCCAAGTAGCTGGGACTACAGGTGCACGCCACAACACTTGGCTATTTTTTGTTGCTGTTGTCATTGTTGTTTTAGCTGGTCTGGGCTGGATTTGAATCCACCAGCCTTGGTGTATGTGGCTGGCACTGTAACCACTGTGCTACGGCTGCCAAGCCAATATATCTTTAATATTTTGTTTAAAAACTGTCATATGTACATATTTCTCACATAAATACTAAAACTCAAAGGTCCCAATGTTATTAATATAGATTTTGGGGTTTCATAACTAAATAGTTAAATGCAATTATACAACAGCAATTTATGCAATATTCTTCTCCGTATTGTTTTAGAGATAAAGTCTCACTCTGTCACCCAGGCAGGAGCACTATGGAGCAATCACAGCTCACTGCAGCCTCAAACTTTGGGTTCAAGTGATCCTCCCAACTTACCCTTCAGAGTAGCTAGGACTATAGACATGCACCATTATGCCTGGGTAATTTTTTATTTTTTGTAGAGAAGGGCTCTTGATGTATTGCCCTGGCTGGTCTCAAACAATTCTCCTGCCTTGGCCTCCTAAAGTATGATTCAGTGTGTCTGTTCTAATACTCTTTTTTTTTTTGGAGACAGAGCCTCAAGCTGCCACCCTGGGCAGAGTGCTGTGGCATCATAGCCCACAGCAACCTCCAATTCCTGGGCTCAAGCGAGTCTCCTGCCTCCACCTCCCAAGTAGCTGGGACTACAGGCGCCCGCCACAACGCCCAGCCATTTTTTGGTTGCAGCTGACATTGTTGTTTGGCGGGCCCGGGCTGGATTCAAACCTGCCAGCTCAGGTATACGTGGCTGGCGCCTTGGCCGCTTGAGCCACAGGCGCCAAGCCTGTTCTAATACTCTTTAAAATTAAAAACAAGGTTATGGCCAGGTGCAATGAATCACATCTATACTACTAGCACTCTGGGAGGCCAAGGCAGGTCGATTGCCTGAGCTCACAGGTTCAAGACTCGTCTCAAAATTTAAAAATATTTAACATAGTAATTATTATGTTACTGACCAAGAGTGAGACTGTAAAAATAGCCGGGCATCGTGGCAGGTGCGGACAGTCCCAGCTACTCAAGAGGCTCAGGCAAGAGAATCGCTTCAGCCCAGGAGTTTGAGATTACTGTGACCTATGATGCCATGGGACTCTACTAAGGGTGACAAAGTGAGACTGTCTCCAAAAAATAAAACAAATAAAATAAAATAAAATAAAATAAAATGTATATGTGGTGGGCACATGTAGTCCCAGCTACTCGGGAGGCTAAGGCAAGAGAATTACTTGAGCTTAAGAGTCTGAGGTTGCGGCTCGGCACCTGTGGCTCAACGGGCTAAGGCGCCGGCCACATGCACCTGAGCTGGCGGGTTCGAATCCAACCAAGCAACAATGACAGCTGCAACCAAAAAAAAAAAAAAATAGCCGGGCGTTGTGGCTGGCACCTGTGGTCCCAGCTGCTTGGGAGGCGGAGGCAGGGGACTCGCTTGAGCCCAGGAATTGGAGGTTGCTGTGAGCTGTGATGCCAAAGCACTCTACCCAGGGCGACAGCTTGAGGCTCTGACTCAAAAAAAAAAGAGTCTGAGGTTGCTCTGAGCTATGACGTCATAGCACTCTACCAAGGGCATCAAGAGAGACTCTGTCTCAAAAACAAACACAAATAAAATTATGAAAATAAAGGGCTTACACATTGATCTTCTGAGAAACTAAACATGCCAAATACGACAAAAGAAATACCCACAACTGGAGAGAATCAAAGGCAAGACTACAAATCAGTGATTCAAAACTGTTTTCTTGCCACAGAGACAACTTACTCCCATTAGTAATGGTAGCTCAGTGACCCAAAGGGACATTTCAGACACTTGCTTGTGAGTGAGTGGAGTGGGAGTGTGAAATAAAGTTTCCTGCTGGGCGTGGTGGCTCAGGCCTATAATCCTAGCCCTCCGGGAGGACAAGGCAGGTGGACAGCCTGAACTCAGGGTAACTAACATGAGACTCGTTTCAAAAAAAAAAGGAAAAGAAAAAGAAAATGTTTCTCAGGCTACAGAATATCACTATTACTAAAAACTAATGTGTGGCTTATACTTTAAATAGCACACTAAAACTATATAAATTTTAGAGGTAAGTGTACTAAATGTATATTTTATTAAAAATATAGTCTACAATAAATCTCATTCATTTGGGGGATATCTAAAATCATAGAATTTGGTACTGGAAGTGATTTTTGAGATCTAGCAAAAGTTTCTAACTTTATGTGTCAGGAAATTCAAACTCAAATAGGGTAAAATATTTTCCAGACACACTGAGACACTGATACAGTATTGAAACAAAGATCTCCAGAATTCCTATTCACAGCTTTTTTCATTATGCTGCCTTTCAATTATTATCTTACCTGGTCTGGTTCTAGCTGAATAGCTCTGTCATAACAGGCAGTGGCATCCCTCAGCAAACCAATGCTTTCATGTTCAAGGATCTGTTCTTTTAGAGATGGTTCTGCTTTTCGAATTGTACTTACTCCAGCTACTCCATCTGGCTCATGCATAGCAGCATACAGTTTCTTTGTTCAATGATTAAAAAATAACCAAATGAGAGGAAAAGCACAACTGGAAATAAAACTATCAAATCACCACTTCATATAAAAAGAGCATATGAGAAATTTTGCCTGAGAGTAACAAAAAAGTAATTATTTCAAGACAGAGATATGGTAAAATTATAAACTTATGTTCAGGCATTCTATTACCTCAACATTCTTATTCCACTTATATACACATCTGATCAGCAACTGCATCAGGACCATGATGGTTGTAAAGAATCTCAAGGTCCCGAAACTCTCTTGAATCCAATTGATAATAGATTCTGTTAAGTACAGTTTATAAGAATCTTATTGCATTTAAAAGATTTTAAACATTTAAATGAATTTTTTATATATTACTATTCTGATGCCTTTAAGAAACCCAAGACATCAATCTCAGTTCATACGAGATACTCAAGCTAAAGATAAAAACTTGGGACACAATTAGCACAAAGATAGTCTTTAAAGATAGGGGAAAGGATTAGATGATCTAGGAAATGAATAGAGAGGAAAAAAAGAAGGCAGAGAGAATGGAGACTTGAGCTTTTAAAATTATTGATGAAGAAGAGTTAGCAAATGAAAAGAGGAGAAACAGGCTCGGCGCCTGTGGCTCAACGGGCTAAGGCACCAGTCACCTACACCTGAGCTGGCGGGTTCAAATCCCACCTGGGCCCGCCAAACAACAATGGTGGCTGCAACCAAAAAATGGCCAGGCGTTGTGGCAGGCGCCTGTAGTCCCAGTGACTTGGGAGGCAGAGGCAAGAGACTCGCTTGAGCCCAGGAACTGAAGGTTGCTGTGAGCTGTGATGCCACAGCACTCTATCCAGGGTGACAGCTTGAGGCTCTGTCTCAAAAAAAAGAAAAGAAAAGAGGAGAAACAAGAGAAGTTGTAAGAAACCTGGGAAATAAAATATCCCAGAAACTGTGAGAGAAAAGCAACTAATAAGAAAGGAGTGGTTAAATGATACTTAAATGTGCACTTAAAAAGAATCAGAACTAGACTAGGTGCACTGGCTTATGCCTATACTCCTAGCACTCTGGGAAGCCAAGGCAAGTGGATCACTTCAGCTCACAAATTCAAGACCAGCCTGAGCAAGAGTGAGACCCTGTCTCTACTAAAAATGAAAAACTCGGCTCAGCGCCTATGGCTCAACGGGCTAAGGCGCCAGCCACATACACCTGAGCTGGTGGGTTCGAATCCAGCCTGGGCCTACCAAACAACAATGACAGCTACAACCAAAAAATGGCCAGGCGTTGTGGCGGGCGCCTGTAGTCCCAGCTACTTGGGAAGCGGAGGCAGGAGACTCGCTTGAGCCCAGGAATTGGAGGTTGCTGTGAGCTGTGATGACACAGCACTCTATCCAGGGTGACAGCTTGAGGCTCTATCTCAAAAAAAAAAAAAAAAAGAAAAGAAAAAAGAAAAACTGAGGCAAAAGGATAGCTTGAGCCCAAGAGTTGAGGTTGCTATGAGCTATGATATCATCGCACTCTAGTCACAACAACAAAGTGAGATTGTCTCGAAAAAAAAAATTAGGACTGGGAAATATTTATTGAGATTTGACAACAGGGAGGCCAAATGTTCTTAGCAAGAATATAATCAAGAGAACAGAAGAGAAAGAGAAAAAAAGTCTTTGCCATGCCCAGCTCAGTGGGTGGGGCACCGGCCACATGCACCAAAGCCTGCTAAACAACAATGGCAACAATAACAAGAAAAAATAGCTGGCATTGTGGTGGGCACCTGTAGTCCTAGCTACTTGGGAGGCTAAGGCAAGAGAATCGCTTAAAATCAAGAGTTTGAGGTTGCTGTGAGCAATGAAACCATATCACACTACTGAGGGAAACATAGTGAGATTCTGTCTCAAAAAAAAAAAAAAAAAGAAAGAAGTCTTGTTGAAATGGGCAAGAGTGAATGAGGAATAAAGACATGAATATAGTACAGAGAAGACAGGCATTTCTTTCAAAAACTGGCTGTGAGGCTCAGCACCTGTGGCTCAAGTGGCTAAGGCGCCAGCGACGTACACCTGAGCTGGCAGGTTCAAATCCAGCCTGGGCCCGCCAAACACCAATGATGGCTGCAACCAAGAAATGGCCGGGCATCGTGGCAGGTGCCTGTAGTCCCAGCTACTTGGGAGGCGGAGGAAGGAGACGTGCTTGAGCCCAGGAACTGGAGGTTGCTGTGAGCTGTGATGCCACAGGACTCTATCCAGGGTGACAGCTTTAAGGCTCTGTCTCCAAAAAAAAAAAAAAAAAACTGGCTGTGAAACAGAGAGATGGCAAGTATCTGAAGAATTTAACATCAAGGGAATTATAAAAAGTTAAGATAAGCGATACTAAAGCATGTCTGTATGCTCTATACACTCCAGTGCAGAAGAAAAATTAATGATACTAGAAAAAGAAGGAATATTTGAAGGAGTTAAATCCTTGGAATTAAGAATAGAAGTAGAAAGACTGAATTTTGACAGGAAGGAATCCTTCCTTAAGAAGGGAAGAAAGAATGTGGTATAGATGGTGCACATTTGCAGATTTAGCAGACACTAGGTTTATGTTTTCCTGATGAATGATGAAGAAAGATCCTCAGTTGAGAATGAGGTTCTTAGAAGAAGGGAAGCAGAGAAAGTAAGAGATAGTCTTCTTGATAAGTGAGAAAGTAGGCTTACTATAAAAACTCCAACTGTCTTGTTTTTCTCCAGCAACGTTCAGCTGCTTACAGGACTGGAGTTTTACAAAGTGAGAATACCATAATGGGAGAAAGTCAAGGGAACTGAACATTCTTCTAAGGAATTAGCCAGAGACTCAAAGCTAAATATAGATGAATACAAAGACAGGAAATGGCTAATATTCTTTCTAAGACTACGAGCTACTAATGTTCCAGTTCTTTTGTCACACTTTGGTTTTTGATCTGAAAAGCCCACCAATCTTGATCTATTTTTTTGTTGTTGTTGAGACAGAGTCTCACTCTGTGGCCCTAGGTAGACTGCTGTGGTGTCATAGCACACAGCAACCTAAACTCTTGGGCTCAAGCAATCTTCTTGCCTCAGCCTCCCAAGTAGCTAGGATTATAGGTGCCTACCTTGACACCGGGCTCACTTTTCTATTTTTAGTAGAGATGGGGTCTTGCTCTTGTTCAGGCTGGTCTCAAACTTGTAAGCTCAAGCAGTCTACCCACCTCGGCCCCCCAGAGTCCTAGGATTACAGGCATGAGCCACTATGTCTGGCCCTTGATCTCCTATTTAATCTCACTGTACTAGCCACAACTGCCCTTTCTTTTCTTTCCTACCAAGTCAAAACATCACCTAAACCATTATTTCAATACTATTCTGAAGACTAACACCTGTTATAACTAGTGCATCCCCTCATACCCACCTCCAAATTCAGGCCCACCCTTCTCACAATGAGAATAGTAATTTCTTGAATGATAGCCCTTTCAAACTCTTTCTCAATTGCCAGAGGCATTTACCTAAAATGCCATGATGAACCATAACACTTCCCTAGTTCACATCCTCTAAGAAGCTTGAGCAACTTAAAAGGTCCTCTGTGATTTGTGATCTTCTGTCCAAATCATTACCTTTCCTTTGTCATTCCAAAAGCCTTTAGCATATACCACGCTCTTTCTCAACTCCATAGGGATGCCTCTGCTTAACAGAGGTTCTCAACCTGAGAGTTGTGACCCACAGGAACTGTATTAAAAGGCCACGGCATTAGGAAGGTTGAGAACCACTGGCTTAGAATGTTGTGCCTCTCTAACACTCACTCATTCTTCATGATACCATCTCAGAAGCCATTCCTGACCCCTGGTTCACTCACTCCCAACTCCCACCACACTGCACATAGAGGATGAGTTAAGTGTCCTCCCTCAGGACACATCTATGTCACTGTCACTGTACTTAAGATGTTATACCAAATTGATTTGTTTCTCCCCACTAATCTATAAGCTTTTAAGGTACTTACAAATATACAGTGCCTAGTACAAAATCTAAAACACTCAATAAAATGAACATAATCACAAAAGACTGATATTAATTTTCATTATTAAATGCATTATATTAATTGCAAACCTGTAAAAATCCAAGATGTTCTTGAATATTTTGCTTCTTTTCTGTAATAAATGATTCAAAGTGCATTACAGCTCGTGTGTATGCTCTGGAGCGAAAGGAAGCCACTGCCAGAGTATCCTGAGGTATGAGGTCTAGAAAACGAGTTACACTCTGATAGTCTTCATAATCTGCAGATGCTAGATTATAAAAAAAAAAAAAAAAATTGAAGAAATTTTTAAGATGAAAATTTTAAAATTTCAATTCAAGTATTTAAGTTCAATTTACTTCACTAAATAAATTAACCCAAATACATTAGGAGATCATATATAGAATATATAACAAACAACAGGAGGATTGCTCCAAGGGTCTTACTCTAACTCTACCATTACTACTTACCTTGCTTTGGATAGTTATTTTATTTCATTTATTTAATGTTTGAGGTAGAGTCTCACTCTATTGCCCTGAGTGCCATGGCATTACAGCTCACAGAAACCTCAAACTCTTGAGCTTAAGCAATCCTCTTGCCTCAGACTCCTGAGTAGCTAATTTTTTTTCTATTTTAACAGTGATGGAGGCTTGCTCTTGCTCAGGCTGGTCTCGAACTCCTTAGCTCAAGCAATCCACCTACCTCAGTCTCCCACAGTGCTAGGATTTGGACATTTTAATTTATGGAGCTTTTATTTCTTGATTTATAAAATATGGAAATATTAGTACTGTTTTTTTTTTTTTTTTTTTTTGTTTTTATTTTTTTTTTATTAGTACTGGTCTTGTTTCCTTACAATGTTGTTGTGAGGATTCAACATAAATCTATTATTAAATGTTAAAAAGATATAAAGATGATACAAAAGATACAAGGTGAGTTTTTACTGATGATTACATTACTGATACAATGTAGCTATTAATATTTGGTATGGAAATAGCTTTTTTATTTTAAAGTTTAGGATTCTTTGGTTATCCACTCATTTTTTTACTGTGTTACGCACGTAGAGAAATTTTCAATTTATCTATTACAATGGAAATTGAAGTGCTTTCTAAGTAAGAGTTCTTACTTTAGAATAATTTTTCAAGTCTAAGAAAAGACATAAACCAAAAACTTCTAAATGAGGATAATCTATGAATTTTTCTTTAAAACTTTTAAGTTTTTGTGGTTGTTGACAAGATATTAATCCATCTTTTCAATGGTGAAATAGTACTCCACGGTATACATATACAACATTTTATTAATCCACTTCCACTCAAGAATTGATAGGCACTTGGGTTGATGCCACATCTTTTCTTTTCTTCTAATTTTTTGAGTTTATTTTAATTTTTTCCAATTAATATTAGGGTACAATTTTTTTTTTTTTGGAGACAGAGTCTCACCATGTCGTCCTCAGTAGAATGCAATGGCATAACAGCTCACACCAACCTCAAACTCTTGGGCTTAAGTGATTCTCTTGCCTCGGCTTTCCAAGTAGCTGGGACCACAGGTGCCTGCCACAATGCCCGGCTATTTTTTGCTTGAGTTGTCATTGTTGTTTAGCAGGCTGGGTCTGGGCCCGAACCGCCAGCCTCAGTGTATGTGGCTAGTGCTCTACTCACTGAGCTATGGGCACTGAGCCATGAGTGTTCTATTTTTAGTTTACACTGTTCTCACGTACAGGGTAAAGTTCCATTTGTGGAAGAGCCCCTCACCCAGGGGGTGTGTTATACACCCTCAGAATGTGCTCATTAGGTGAGATCCTGCCTCATGTCCTCCCTCCTCTGCCAAAGGTCTCCTTCTTCCCCCCTACTGCTTCCCTCGACTCCTGGACTATATTAGTGTTTAATTGTTCTTAGGAGCATGTAAATTGTTTATATATTCATTTCATATTAGTAGGGAGTAAATTGGGTATTTATTTTTCCATTCTTGTGATACTTTACTAAAAAGAATGTATTTCAACTCCATCCAGGTAAATGTAAAAGATGTAAAGTCTCCATCTTTTTTAATGGCTGAATAGTATTCCATGGTATACATATACCACAGTTTGTCAATCCATTCATGGGTTGATGGTCACATAGATTACTTCTAGCACTTAGTAATTACAAATTGAGCCACAATAAACATTCTAGTGCAAATGTCTTTGTGGCAAAATGATTTTTATTCTTCTGGGTAGATACCTAGTAATGAGATTGCAGGGTCAAATGGAAGGTCTACTTTTAGATCTTTGAGGATTCTTTTAGATCTTTAAGGATTCTTCATACTTCTCTGCAAAAAGGCTGTATTAGTTTGCAATCCCACCATCAGTGTAGAAGTGTTCCTTCCTCCATGTCCACACCAGCATCTGGTGTTTTGGGACTTGTGGTGTGGTGTTTTGTGATGTGGCCTAATCTTGCTTGAGTTAGGTGATATCTCAGAGTGGTTTTAATTTGCATTACTCTGATGATTAAAGATGAGTATTTTTTCATGTGTTTGTTGGCCATTCATCTGGTCATCCTCAGAGAAGTTTCTGTTCAAATCTCTTGCCCACTTATAAAGAGGGTTGTTTGTACTTTTCTTTTCTTTTTTCTTTTTTTGTAGAGACAGAGTCTCACTTTATCGCCCTTGGTAGTGTGCTGTAGCGTCACACAGCTCACAGCAACCTCCAACTCCTGGGCTTAGGCGATTCTCTTGCCTCAGCCTCCCGAGTAGCTGGGACCACAGGCGCCTGCCACAATGCCCAGCAATTTTTTTGTTTTGCAGTTATGGCCGAGGCTGGATTTGAATCTGCCATCTTCGGTATATGGGGCCGGCACATTACTTGCTGAGCCACAGGCGCCACGCTGTTTGTACTTTTCTTATTGTTTAATTTCAGTTCTCTGTAGATTGTGCTTATCAGGCCTTTGTCAGATTCATAACATGCAAAAATCTTCTCTCATTCCAAAGGCTGTCTGTTCGCTCTGTTTGTGGTACCCTTAGGTGTCCAAAAACTTTTTAGCGTGATCAAATCCCAGTTATTTATTTTTGGTGTTGCTGCAATTGCTAGGGTGGGGGTGTGAGTCTTCCTCATAAAGTTTTTTCCCAGGCCAGTATCTTCAAGTGCTTTCCTCAGACTCTCTTGTAGAATTTTTATTATAAAACCTTTAAGTTTTAATAATGATTCATAAAAAAAAATTAAAAATGGGAGACAGAAATAAATTTATTCAAAATATAAATAACCAAGGTAGTATATTTGAAGGAAATTATATTTAAAATGAGTTCCTTATTTTCATCAAAATTTGTAGATAATGGGCGGCGCCTGTGGCTCAAAGGAGTAGGGCACCAGCCCCATATGCCGGAGGTGGCGGGTTCAAACCCAGCCCTGGCCAAAAACTGTAAAAAAAACAAACAAAAAAAAATTTGTAGATAATTTCAAATTATGAAAAATGTCAAAGTTATTGTATATTTAAATTATGTCATTCTGACAAGCTAGAAATTACAGTATTAATGAAAATGGTGACATTA
>CAUYRH010144200.1:0-11561 GCA_963574655.1 Perodicticus potto
GACATTTTAACAATGTTGATTCTTCCCAGCCAAGAGCATGGTATGTTTTTCCATTTGTTAATATCTTCAGCTATTTCTTTTCTCAGAGTTTCATAGTTCTCTTTATAGAGGTCTTTCACATTCTTTCTTAGGTAAACTGCCAAATATTTTATCTTTTTTGGCACTACTGTAAAAGGCATAGAGTCCTTGACTGTTTTTTCAGCTTGACTATTATTGGTATATATAAAGGCTACAGATTTCTGAGTATTGATTTTATAACCTGAAACATTTCTCTATTCCTTGATCACTTCCAAGAGTTTTGGTGTTGAATCCCTAGTGTTTTCCATATATACAATCATATCATCTGCAAAGAGTGAAAGTTTGATCTCCTCTGAGCCTATATTGATCACCTTTTCTTACCTGATTGCGATGGCTAAGACTTCCATTACAATGTTAAAAAGTGGTGGAGGCAAGGGGCAACCTTGCCTGGTTCCCAATCTGAGTGGAAATGATTTTAATTTAACTACATTCAATATGATATTGGCTGTGGGGTTCTTGTAGATGGCCTATATCAGTTTGAGAAATGTCCCTTCTATACATATTTTCTTAAATGTTCTGGTCATGAAAAGATGCTAGATATTATCAAAAGATTTTTCTGTATCAATTGAGAGAATCAGATGGTCTTTCCTTTTTATTTTGTTTATGCGATGAATTATGTTTATGGATTTATGTACATTGAACCAGTCTCAAGACCTTGGGATAAAACCCACTTGGTCATGGTGTTTAATTTGTTTTATGTGTTGCTGAATTCTGTTTGCTAGGATCTTACTGAATATTTTTGCATCAATATTCATTAGAGATATTGGTCTATAATTTTCTTTTCTTATTAGGTCTTTTCCTGGTTTGGGGATCAAGGTGATGTTTGCTTCATAGACTGTGTTGGGTATTATTCCTTCTTTTTCTATATATTGGAAAAGGTTAAGAAATATAGGTACTAGATCCTCTATAAAGGTTTGGTATAAATCTGATGTGAAGCCATCTGGTCTCAGACTTTTCTTCTTGGGGAGATTTTGGATATTTGATGGTGTTTCAAAGCTTGATACAGGCCTATTCAACATTTCCGCTTCATTCTTGCTAAGTCTAGGAAGGTGGCGCACTTCCAAGTATTGGTCTATTTCCTTCAACTTTTTGTATTTCTGAGAATAGAGTTTCTTACAATATTCATTAAAGATTTTTTGAGTTTCAGAGGAGTCTGTTGTTATTTACTTTTTGTAGTTTCTGACTGATGAAATTTGAGATTTCACTCTTTTATTCCTGCTTAGGTTAGCCAAAGGTTTATCTATTTTATTGACTTTTTAAAAAAAAAAACAACTTTTTGATTTATCAATCTGTTACATAATCCCTTTGCTTTCAATTTCATTTAATTCTGCTCTAATTTTGGTTATTTCTTTTCTTCTGATAGGTTTGGGATTGGAATGTTCTTTTCCAGTTGCTTGAGATGTCCCATTAAGTTGTTGAATTCCTCTTTTCATTCTCTTGAGGAAGGCTTGCATTTCTATAAATTTCTCTCTTATGACTCCCTTTGCAGTATTCCAAAGGCTCTGGTAATTTGTATCTTCATTATTGTTTTGTTCCAAAAATTTGTCAATTTCCTTCTTAATCTCATCTATCATTCAGCATAAGATTATTTAGTTTCCATGTTTTTGTATGATTATGCAGATTCCTATTGTTACTAAGTTCAACTCTTATTCCTTGATGGTCAGGGAAGATGCAAGGGATAATTTCTATTCTTTTAAATTTGCTGAGGTTAGCCTTGTGACCTAAGATGTGATCAATTTTGGAGGATGTTCCATAGGCTGATGAAAAGAATGTGTATTCAGTTTTGTTAGGATGAAATGCTCTGTAGATGTCTGTTAAATACAATTGTTTTTGTTTTTTTTTATTTTTTATTGAGTCATAGCTGTGTACAATAATTCAGTCATGGGGTACAGTGTGCAGTCTTCACATACAATCGGAGATATTTTTATCAACCTGATTGATATAACATTCATGATATTTTCTCATTTACTATGTGAAAACATTTTTGATCCATATTTAGAAGTTTTCTCCTGACCCTTCGAATATGCACCACAAGTGTGATCTCACCCTTTATCTCATCTTTTAAAAACAAACACGTCCTGGCTGCTTCTACTGGTAGGGCTTGGAAGCCATAATACCCAGTAGCACTCATACCTTGGATTAAATCTTCCCCATCAAACACAATTGAAGTTCTTTGAGAAATGACTGGTCTAGAGCAGAGACAGCTTCAGGTGAACCTGGTACTTCTTGCCACGCCAGAAGATGCTTAATATGCTTGTGTCCCATCAGAAGGACCCAAGAGCTACTTGAATACTTCCGACCATCCAAATTTGGAACAATTTAACCATCACAAATAAATAATAATATAGGATTCTAATACATTGAATGTTTTTTAGAATAATATTTGATTATTTGGAGAGGGGGGAGAAGAAAAGTTCTTTTTACAATAATACTAGCTAATAAATGTAAGAAATGACAGAAATAGAAAATCACCATTTTCAAACCCCCTGTGTGATAGTTGGTTCAGGCAAGGACTTTCTGCACCTGTTAAACTACTGAGTCGAAGGCTTGTGCAGATCAAGACATTCACTCACTTGTTATGAACTCTTACTAGTTACAAAGGGAAAATGGACAGTGCAAGATCTGGCAGCCATCATCTTAACTAAAAGATTAAACCAGGCATTGCCAATATAAAGGGACTTGGCAGAGGGCAGGAGAATGCTGTGATCAAAGTCTGAACATGCAAATGGCCCAAAGAAGGGAAAGTTGAAGTCCATGAAAAGTGGGGTCAGGAAAGGCTTCTGAGAGGAGCTGAGCCTGGAGCATCCAGTGGGAAGGAGCTGGATTGTTGGATGAAGCAATGTAAGCAATAGACACAGCAGAAGCAGGGATACTATGCTTGAACATCCTACACACTCTAGAGAACTGAGATTAGTTGAAAATAGCTCTGACAAGCAATACAAAGAGCAGGTTAATGAAAGGGGAGCCTGGAGAAGTAGTGGAGCCCAGGTCATGAGGGATCTCCATTACCAAGCTAAGGAGGCTGGACTTTATCAAGTGATGGGAACATTTTGAAGGGTCTTTGAGGTAGGTGGCAATAATTAGGATAGAAAGCAAGTATCAGACGAAAGTGATAAATATATAGGAGGTAGAATTCACTGGACTTGGTAACCAATCAAAGATACAGATAATGAAAGAAGATAACATGATGAGTTAGAGAATGTCTCTGCACTAAAGGCTAGTCTTGTGGATGGGCTGTGTTAAGCTAGAGAGCTTGATGAAAAGCATCTAAGGTCATAGCCATGGTTAACAGGACACAGTGCATGGATGATTAGTGATGCTTACTTTGGTCAAGAACAAGGAAAAGGAGTGGATGGTGGGTCCATTAACTGAAATCAAAACCACAGGAAGGGCAACAGGTGTAGGGTAGGAAGAACCAGTATATGATCTCAACTGTGCTGAATTAGAAAGGGTTACCAGTTATTTCAGAATTCCTACTTCCTCATATAGATTCAATACACAAGCAAGCAGAGTCTTTTGGAATTCTAATGATAACTCAAGGAGTATTGAGTATATAGATTATTTACCCAGTGGACTTCATGGGCTCCTTGGATGTATGCACTAAAGAGCATCGTCTGGAGTTAGAGCATGGAGCTTTAATCAGAAACATCCTGTTAAATGTAATAGGATTTATGTAGCTGGAAGGCCTAGGGATGCCAGAATGAAGAAAGCTCTAAGCCTGCTTTTGCACTTAATAATAATTAATAATGAAAATGCTCTTCCCCATGGTAGCTGAGCATAGGCACAAATATCTGATGCAAAGCCAAGTTCCCTGCTTTGGACCTCAGCCCCACGCCAAGGCCAGCACCCTAATTCATCAGTGCCTGAGAGGCTGTCTAGCTCACGACCCACACTGGGTAACTTATAATTAAAACAATTGCAATTTTTTTTTACTTTTAATTCCAAATCCAATTTCTCATTTGCCTCACAAGGGTATGGCATGCACAGCAGCCTATCTGTGGGGAAATTAAGGAAAGGCAGGCAGACATGCACCACACGGCGCCTATATTAAAGTAATCATTCACAGTTTTCTGGTAACACTTTTTAATAAATGTCAAATCTTTATTACTTTCTTTGGTGTTTGCATCCACGTTAATCATATGAATTCATATGGCATTTATTTCTGAAGTTTGTAAAAATCAACACAGGGGCTTCCCCAAGCTAATCAATTAGTCCAAATCCACTCTTGGGGTTTAGAGTCATGGAAGCTTTCCTGGTTCAGGAAGAAGCCAGAAAGAAGACTCTTAAGTTTATGATGTCCATAGGAGAAAGGAAGGAGAAGCAGTCCCATCCTGAGCCAGGCATCACATAGTTTTCCTACTTTGTCCCCTGGGATCAGTGCCCTCCTCGGGAAAACTTTCTGGGGCAGCAAAGCACATGCCACTACTTGTCCTTGGCCACATGGGGGTACTGGGTAGGTGGGCTGGCAGCAATGTGAGCTTTCCCAGAGATGACTATGAAATTCCCCTCTCTTGGTCCCAGTCTCCAGGACTTTCGGATGGTCTCACCAAGATGGTCTCTAGGCTCTGCCAGTTCTCACACTGATCAGTGACATCATCAAATAATATGTTCAAGGCTGGATGAGACTCATAGCAGGGAAATTAGAGGATATGGTGGCCTCAAAGTTAAAATTTCTCCAAAAAAGCAAGTGACATCCCAAGGCTGATCATCCCCACTTTTAGGGTTGAAACCAGCAATTCTGACATTGTCAATGCAAGGGGCAGTGAGACATTGGGGGTTCTTTGGTTTTCACTCATTAAGAAAGAAAGACAAAAAATGGAAAACCCCAGTATGGCAGGACTAGGCCACTCTGTGTTTTAGTGCCCTCACCAGTCTGGGGCATCTAGCATCTGGTGTGGAAATTTTATCGCTTCCTAGTGCAAAAGATAGAGTCTGATATAACGGACATATGACTCTTGCACCCACATTTATCCTAAAAATCACAGAACAGAAAACTTGAGGGATGAATATGACCTTAGTAAAACTGTGAAGGTGGTTGATTTTGCCTTTCCTTCCTCTAGCTTCCCTTGCATCATTTTCCCCATGGGAGTTCTCCCGATTATCTCTTTCTGGTATTTGGTGTTCAGCTGTTTCTTCCTGACCTCCTGCATCCTCTGTCCACAAGATGTCCTCTCAAGCAGCATCCTTTGCCAGTCATTTTTATCTGAGGGTGAATTTGCACCCCTTCCTTGAATAGAGAAGGAGGAAATCCAGCCCTGGAAGAAATAGGTTTATAGGTAGAGACTTCTAGTTGCCACCCCCAGTCCATTATTTCCTGAGAATAATGAACCCCTATGCAACCGTGAATCAGATGCAACCCTGATTATTAGCAGAGTACATCGTTGCTCAGATTTCATATTCTGTCGAAATCTGAATATCTAACTGGTTATCATAGGTAATTTGAAGTTAAAAGATCAAGGTATATTTTCTTTTTGCCTACAAAGGTTTATGAATTGTTTGATTTAAAAAAGTAAATGTGTACAATATCTATTTTATGTTTTTCTATGAAAGAGCATATATTGTCTAAAAAATTTTCTAATATAGTATAATTCCTAGCACATGGCCCTTCTACTCTATCATCTTTTTGAGCCTAGGGACCACTCTGTGGGCATTTTAGATTTATGGCTGGGGATAAGGATATTTTTGTAGTGATTTTTCATTAGAAAATTCCTTTTATGTGTTGATTTGGTTTTGGTTTTTGACTGAAGTGCTCTTCTTTGGGGGTTTATGCCCAAATTTCCCTGAGTCCCCTTGTCTTAATTGTAATAGCTGTGTTTTGAGTGACGTTGACTCTACCCCTACCTCCAGAGGGAAGATGTGTGGTTAGTTAGCCAGAAAAAGAAAACATGGTTTCTGTTGACCTAATGATTGGTTTAAGGAATGGTGTGTGACTCAAGCCACTTTGCTGGGCTATCTGGAAAGATTCATGCTCCTTTCTGTTGGACTTGAGCCCAAGGAGACATGAGGCTGGAGCTCCTGCCACCCTTTTGGCATCATGAGTAGAAAATGTGTCTTGGAAGATATTTAACACACAAAAAAGTAAAGCCAATAGTTGTCAAAAGAGACACACTGGATCTTGGAGATACAGTGTGACTCCTACATTACCTCCCTGAGGTCCCTGTCTAAAGTCTATAGGATTCAATAAAATCCTTTTTAAAAAAAGCTAGTTTGGATTTAATTTTCTATCACTTATAACAGAAAAATATTAACAAAAACATCATAGAATTAATTTTATTAAGTTGTTCTTTTCTTGTTCAACAGTTTTATTATAAGATAATTGCAAACAATAAACTGCACATATTTAAAATGTAAAAATTAGTAAGATTTGACCTTTAGGAAGCCATCCCTACAATGAAAATAAGGAACATATCCATCGCCAAAGTTGATCCCCACTTCTTCATAATCCCTCCTCCCATTCCTTCTCACTGACCCCAACCCCATGTTCCTCCTTGACAACCACTTATCTTTTTGTCATAGTTTGCATTTTCTGGAATTTTCTATGAGTGGAATCACACAGTATAAACTCTCTTTTTGGTCTGGCTTCTTTCATTTAGCTTAATAATTCCGGGACCCATCCATACAGTTGCATGTTCATTCACTTTTTCTTCTGAGTAGTATTATATACTGTGTATATAACACAGTATTTCATCTATTCTCCTATTGATGGACATTTGAATTGTTTCTAGTTTGGGGCTATTATAAACAAAGCCTCTGTGAATATTCTGATACAAGTCTTCATGTGGCCATATATTATCATTACACTTGGTAAATACATAGAATTGGAATGCCTCGATTCTATGGCACAGGATTAATCTCTTAAAAAATTGCTAAATTACTTGTGAAAATGGTTTTACCACTTTAATTCCAATCAGCTGTCTATGATAGCTTCAGTTCCTCTATATTCTCACCACCACTTGGTATGTTCAGTCTTTTTTTTAATTGTTTGGGATTCATTGAGGGTACAAAGAATTAGGTTACACTGATTGCATTTGTTAGACCAAGTCCCTTTTAAAATTGTGTTCAGTCTTTTTAATTTTGGTCATACATGGACATCACAATGTAGTTTTAATTTGCATTTTCTTCATGACTAACGACATTAAGTTTCTTTTTACATGCCTATTTTAAATATTTTTGTCTCTTAAAGTAAAATGTCTACTCACTATTTTTTTGACCTTTTAAAAAGAAAATTTAGTTGTTTTCTTCTTAAGATTTAGATATAAGTAGATATCAGTTCTTTATCAAATATGAGATTTGAAAATATTTTCTTCATATCAACAGTAACTTTTAAAGAGCAGAAATTCCTAATTTTCATAAAGTCTAAATTATCATGTTTTTCTTTTATAGATCACTCTTCTGGTCTTTACCTAGAACATTTTTGCCAAACTCAAGATCATGAAGAATTTCTCTAATATTTTCTTCTGAAAATTTTATAGGTTACTTAAGATCTTACATTAAGATCTATAAGCCATTACTAGTTTACTATTAAAGGTTCTCCTAACTTTGTGCTGGGATGCAGTTAAGTTTCTTGGAAGCAGTTTAATCCTTTTGAGTATCTTAAGCTTTATTACCTAATATGTCATACATGGTGATATCAGAGTAACATGCAATTAAGGACTAATTTGGACCCACTAGTGAGACAAAACCTTTCTGAATACTATAAGACCTTGTTAATTACAAAGTTTTCACTCTGACCGATGGCAATAGAGACTATTTCTGGCTCTGTGTGAGCACTGAGGATTGTTTTATCTCTTTAATGCTTTTAAATAGTTCATTTCCGGACCTCAGGTAGTTTCCTCACACACAGACATTGAGCCATAATCAGCTGAAGACTCAAGGGTGAACATCCGCATATATTTCTGTGTGGCTCTGGTACCCTGCTCTGAAAACTACCTGCTCTGACCTCAGATTCCCAGCTCTGCCTCTCACCATGGGGAGAACACTAGACTTACCTAGATCCCTTCTTTGCTCTGTGGCCTAGAAACTTTCTAGCCAATAACTTGGATTGTTATGAGACCCACCAGGTTTGTTTCCCCTGCCTCTGAGACAGCTGTTGCTCATTGCCTGGTATCCGTTCTCTTCAAAACCAGTGTTTCATATCTTTTGTGTGTGTTTTTAACTGTTTCATGAGAGAAGGTAAATGCAGTCCATTAGATATTACTTGAAAGTAGAAGGCTCCCCCAGTATGGTTTTGGGGAAATTCTAAAAGCCAGCAATGGATCCTGCAATTCCTCTACTAGGAGTATATCCAAAAGACCAAAAATCACTTTGCAAAAAAGATATTTGCACCAGATTATTCATTGCAGCTCAATTGGTAATAGCCAAGTCATGGAAGAAGCCCAAGTGCCCATCAACTCATGAGTGGGTTAATAAATTGTGGTATATTTATACCATGAAATGCTATGCAGCCTTACAAAAAGATGGAGCCTTTCCCTCTTTTATGTTTATATAGGGGACCTGGAACATATTCTCCTGAGTAAAGTATCTCAAGAATGGAGGGAAAAGTATCCAATGTACTCAGTACTTCTATGAAACCAACTTATATTTACTCACACTTTCTTATGAAAGATAGAACACAGCTATAGCCCAGGATGAAGGAGAGAAATGGAGTGGGAAGGGAGGAGATGGGGGAGGTTTGTCAGAGGGAAGGTAAACGGTGGGACCACACCTATGGAGCATATTGCAAGGGTACAAGTCAAATCTATCAAGTGTAGAACATAAATGTCCTAACACAATAATCAAGTAAATGAGGCAAAAGCTATGTTGATTGGTTTGATGTAACCATGTCAGATTGTATTAAAAAAAAATCAACACATTGTATCCCACATATGCATAAATGTATTCATGATCTATGTAAAATAAATAAATAAATAAAATAACAATAAATAAATAAATAAAAATAAAATCCAGCAATGTTTCCTGTTTTAAGTAGACCAACCATTTGAAAGCTTGCCCTGTGTATGGACAATAACTTTCTCAATTGGATTCATCTGAAAACATTTGGTTAGAGATTCTTTGTTTTTTTTATTTCCATTTCCTTCATAGAAGTTGATCTCTAAAAACCATTGGTGTGATCACAGGATACATAAGAAGCAGCGGTTCTTAAACTGTGGGCCGCAACCCATGGTAACTGTATTAAAGGGGCACACATCAGGAAAGTTGAGAACCACTGCCCTAGGGTACTGTTCTTTGAATCATTTACTAAGTATTTGTTAAGCAACTACAGGCATATGGGGGAAAGGGGTCAGGAGGCTATATTAATGAACAATGAGATGAGATCTCTGACCTTATAAAATTTCCTTTTACATGTAACTACTAGAGATAAGCACTTTACATATATGTGTTAACTCGAACCCTTATAACAATTGTCCCTAAGCAGTAACAATTAGTATCCCCCACTTAAAGATAGGGTCATTAAAGCAAAGAGATTTAGTAATTTATCAAAGGTAAAATAATTTATGAGAGTCAAGAATGGGGGGATTCACTCCAGAGCAGTTGAGCTCTAGAATCGTTGCCCTGGACCACCGTGTGGCACTGTCTTTATGCATGTCAACAAAGCAATGAGTTGTAGCTCCTCGGGGATTCAACCACATTAGAGAGTAGAGAAAGCAGAATAAAGAGATGATGATAGGATGTACTGTCTCACAGAGTAGCCTGTGCAAGACATTTCTTAACAGGTGACATTTGAGATAGAGTAAGGGAGATAGGAGAGCATTTCAGGCAGAGGACGCAGCAAGCGCAAAGGCCCTGAGGCAGAAGCAGTTGATATCCTCAAGGAACAACAAGGAAGCCTATGTGGCTGGAGCCAGATGAGAAGGGAAAGTTGAGTGGTTAAGAGAAGGAATTAATATGAGTTACATAAAATGCCTAGCACAATACTTGGCACTTAGTGGGTGCTCCATAATGAGTGGATAAGATGATTATCCTCAGTGCAGTTAGAATCTGAGTGCTTTGAGAGAATGATAACTTGAAAGGAAGAAGATACCCTTCAGGGGTTGGGTTGGTTAGGAAAGTCTTCTTGGTATCTGGACTTAGGCTAAGTTTTCCAAAATAAAGTCTTCACTCTGTTTCCAAGTGACAATGTGAGGCCTCTTTCAGCATCTCCTGGGAGTGGGGATGGATGGACCTTGTGACTTAAATAGACAATGCAAAGATGTGCACACGCTTGTTGACAGACTCACAAAAAAGAAATGAAAAGTCATTTATTTTTTTCTTCTAGATGAGTTTTCTTTGGCTCTGTCTAAGCCTCTTCCTGTTACCCCTTTGATCTCAGAATCCCTCCATTCCCTGGCTTAATTTAAAAAAGAATAATAATAATAATAACCCTTGAAAAGAACTAGCCAATGAAGACTTATCAGGGCCTGAAGCCAAATGAAGTAAATTAAATCCAAGTCAGGAACAAAACTGAGTGGCCTTTCTACTGGTAAGTTTCCATTTCCCCAACTTATCATAGGAGGGACAGCTCTTCTAAAATGTCCAAATGGCCCTAAATAGGCAGCAAAGGGAAGAATTATCTCTCATCAAGAAGTGTTTGTGCACTTAAGGGTCAGAGATATAGACAGCTAATCACTCACAGACCAGCTGCTCGGTACAGTCCTCAGATAAAAAGAATGGGATGGGAGTCACGAACAGAACTCTTTCACAATGCCACACAGGTTTTCAGAAATAAATGCCTGGTCATCTCCATCGGCCGATACTCAACTCATAATTGCCTTGGCCCTCCTTGTCTGTAACGTGAACTGTCCTAGTTTCTGGAGCCTGCCTTTAGCTACAACCTGTTAGAAAAAAGGAAGGGGAGGAGGAGGGTGTCCAATTCGCTATGCAGGACAGCCACGCGCAAATTATGTGAGGACGTTTTGCTTATCTGTGGTGGCAGATGTCATGAAAATTATACATGGACCTTGTTTTTTTTCTCACCAGCTTTCATTAGTGTTTGTGTATTTTTTTCCTTTTTTTAATTGTTTTTATTATTAAATCACAGCTGTGTACATTAGTGCAATCAAGGGGTACAATGTTCCGGTTTCATATACAATCTGAACTATTTTCATCAAACTGATTAACGTAGCCTTCCTGGCATTTTCTTAGTTATTGTGTGAAGACATTTGTATTCTGCATTTAGTAAGGTTCGCCTGTACCTTTCTAAGATGCACCGTAGGTGTGGCCCCACCATTGGCCCTCCCTCCACCCCAACCTCATCCCTTCCCTCCCCTCCCTTGCCCCTTTCCCCACATTCTTGTGCTATAGTTGGGTTATAGCCTTCATATGAAAGCCATAAATTAGCTTCATAGTAGAGCTGAGTACATTGAATACTTTTTCTTCCATTCTTGAGATACTTTGCTAAGAAGAATATGTTCCAGCTCCATCCATGTAAACATGAAAGAGGTAAAGTCTTCATCTTTCTTTAAGACTGCATAATATTCCATGGTATACATGTACCACAATTTATT
>CAUYRH010144202.1:0-14102 GCA_963574655.1 Perodicticus potto
TCTCCAACAAAAGGACCAGCACTCTTTAAGGAAATGACTGATTCTAGAACTGAGGTAAGGAGTATCCAAGCAGGCCTGGAGTATCTTTTAGTGCCAGAAACTAAAGCAGTGCTCAAAAACAAAAGGGTGGCAGTAGAGCAAAGTGACCCAGGAGCCACTGTGTCCAGTAGCCAAAGATAGAACATTTTGAACAAAAAATAATGTATTGCTTTAATGATAACCTAGAGCATATTTTTAAATTATAAAGACACAAAATGTTGTCTATACTAATATAAATGATTGAATAGATGTTGGAGAAGAAAAAATCCAATGTGTTGAAGAATTTAAATTTATAGATTTCTTCTTAAAAGAGGTGAAAGATAACTCCCCTGCCGTCAGGTATGAGCCACAAAGCAACTTGCTTCCACGGAATACAGTATTGAAAGGGGGAAAATAACTTTAAAAGAGATAAATCTAGAAAACATAACCTCAGATAGGCTTCCAAGTTAATATCAACAGTGATAATTCGTATTATTCACATTAGTATGTAACCTCAAGATGATGTGATGCAAATGCCACTTTAACCTCTGTATATTCTTTCCAAAAATCTCTAACAGCAGACAAAACCAATTTAAGGGGAAATTCTACTGATGACCGATCGGTACTCCTCAGACCTATCAAGGTCATCAGATAACTGGAAAGTCTGAGAAACTTTCTAATTGTAGTGAATGAATTATACCATTTGCAATAAAATAGGCTCAATAACTTGATTTTAAATGTACAAATCTATTTTCCAGTTAATTGACAATACTTTTAAAGATTTTATTAAATTAAAATATGTATATAATAAAATAATGCACATAACGTGAGTTCCTAAGTTTAATGACCTTGTGAAACATTGGGCACCCATTCAATGGTGTACACACCAAGCATAACTACATCACCAATCTGAATCCGCTCCAATGCCTCCTCCAGTGACCACCCCACTGTCTTTAATAACAACAGTCCAGGTTAGTTTTGCAGATTTTGAACTTTATTTAATTGGACTTATCGGTATGCCACCTTCTTTATTTGGTTCCTTTCACTCAGCATTTATGTTTTCATGATTCCCTCAGACCATTAGGTACAGAAATAGTTCACCCTCATTATTTAGTTTTCCATTTACCCATTTCTCTCTTGATACACTTTTGGGTAGCTTCGAGTTTGGGACTAATGCAAATGCTGCTATCATGAACTCTTGTGAATATATGTACATATTTCTGTCAGATTCCTGGGTCTTAGATTATGTATATGATCTGCTGTAACAGATACCACTGCTGGCTTTCAAAGAAATTTACTTAAAAGTCACTAAATACTTTTGTTTAAAAATAAAATACAAATAAAGGAATGAAGGAAGGAAAGAAGCTTGGTTAGCCTCTGAATTCTTGGTTGAATACAACTATAAAATGCAATGTGGAAAAAAAAAGATCCAAATGAATAGAATAAAATATTTTTCTGATTTTTTATATCAGAAAAGTCTTTTGGAGGCTACTTTTCAAATGATTGACTTTCAAGAAAGACATTTGATAGTATAGGTGATGTACTGTAAATTTTGACTTTGTGAATAATGGAAGAAGTGCTTATTGGGGCATGTAACAGGATTCAGAATGCCCTTTCACCATATAACATGTCAGAATAACAGATGGCACACTCCTTAAAGAAAATTAATTTAAATAAGTCAGGTAAAACCTCACCTTTCTTGATAGAAAAGATATTTTGTATGAGAAATTCATCTTATTTATAGGCTACCTGGACAGGTAATGTATTCAGGTTTTTCCAATCTATTCCTTTTTGATAAAAACAGACTTGAAACTCTCATCATGGATTGCTACCACTTCTAAAATCCTCCTGTACTTAATGTGTCCTTATTATATTTACCAATTATAAAATTCTGTGTTTCTAATTAACAAAATCTGCTTTCTATTTCTTTACTGTGTCCACTCTGGTAAACTTCTATTTTAAGCAATGGCCTAAGCCTAGAAAAGATATGGCAGTTTGATTTCTACAATACCATACTAAGTTACATGTCACCCAGATGCAGTGTCTCTCTGTTCTCAGATTCAGAAATGAAAGATGTGCTCCTTTCTAAATATGTTGTTTCATTTTATAGAATTTTACATCTTCAAAACATTGATTATATATATGGAAACATGCAATGTTTCTCCTACCAAAAACAACATTCATCTATATTATAACAAAAAACATTTTACATGCTAATGTCAGATTTCATTGACTTTTAAAACATAGAATGTACATTTCTCATCAGAGATATTATAAATTAAAATCTTCACCAATTATTTAACTATTTTGAAAATCATCATCAATAGAGTTTGTATCTGCTATATGTGTGTATGTAACCTATTTACTTGCACATAAATTCTAATGCCAATAGATTATACTTGTTACATAATGGCGCAATAAATATAAATGCTTTTAGTCCTTAACTCAAGAAACATCTTCCATTTTCTACTATGTTCAATCTATTGTGCTAAAATTTGGAAGGATGACAAGGCTAAGTACACTAAGTAAAATATGACCTGGAAAGGAATGTAATACATGAACAGAAGTGAACATAAGTTACAAAATGATATGAGTCATGAGAAATGCACACAGCAGTACTTGGACTGTAAGTGTAGTGTAGTATTTTATGAAGAATGAGGAGCATGGGAGAATGATAAAAGCACATGTGAGTTTTGAAAATCTTCGGTAGAACATACACATAAGAGGTTTCTGAGATAGGCACCATACTTGCTGAGAACAACACAGTCAAAGGCCAGAACCCAGGGCATGGGATACCAAGCAGTCTAGTTTGATTAAGGCAGGAAGTAAGCTAACGGCAGGAATAGCATATTCTATCCTAACCTGGATGTATCAATCACCCTAGTTCTGGGTCTTAAATAGGTGAGAGACTTCTACTGAGTCACTTAATTTCTCCAAATCTTTCTTTTCTCATGTGTAAAATATGGAAATTGGACTGGATCAAAAATTTCCAAACACAAACTCATGGAAGTCTATTGCAAATTTATGTTAAGGATAATATGTGATATTTGTTTCATTATGGATACATATAAAACCTTTCTATTTTAAAATGACCTGTCCTTCTACCCCAGTAGATAAATATGCTTGAGAGATACAATTACTATCATTTTGGATGACATAAGTTTGTACTCAGAAAACTAAAAGAAACTGCAAATAGAAAGAACAATGTCAGGAAAAGTCTATATAAACAACAGCATATTAGATGGTACATTATAAAAGGTACTTATATTTACAATGACCAGGATTGAAAAGAATCCCTAGGAAAACTTTAAATAAAACATGTGTAATATCCATGTGATACAAAATTTAGTGGGCTAATAAGAAAGTAGCATGAATTTCATCTCGTTCTTTTGGTCAAGACTGTCATATATCAGGAAAATAATTATGTTCTCTTTTTGAATGGGTATACTAAACATTATAAAAAAGTAAATATTTCCTCTGAAAAACCAACAGGTTTATTTTTAGAACCAGACAAACTAATCCTGATGAAAAGGAAAAAAATGTAAGTAAGAATGTCACAGAACATTATGATGAAGAACTACATTAAAGAGATCTATTCCTCAAAATTACATGAAAAAATAACTATTAAAATCATTTTTTATTTATTAAATCATAGCTGTGTACGTTAATGCAATCATGGGGTATGTTGTGCTGTTTTTATATACAATTTGAAATACTTTAATGAAACTGGTTACCATAGCCTTCACTGCATTTTCTTAGTTATTGTGTTAAGACATTTATATTCTACACTTAGCAGATTTAATATGTACCCTTGTAAAATGCACCATATGTGTGGTCTCACCAATAAAACCATTTTTACTTGTATACTCGTACTGATGAAGAACTATATTAAAGAAACCTAGTCCCTCAACATTACATGGAATCATAACAACTATTAAAACCACTTTTACTTGTACATCAAAAGGACAGATGAAAATGTTCAAAATTGAGTACATTCAATTGATGTTTGGGCATATGATATGGGAAGAAAACCAGCGGGATGAAGATAAACTATTCCATAAATGAGATTGAAAACAAAGAGTATCCCAGGATTTTAAAAAAATATTCATAATATAAACTTAAAATTATAAATGATATGTGGTTCAAAGATTCAAGCACAAAGAAAGGCATCTATACCTGCATTAGAAAAAACATGAGAATTTAAAAAGTAGATTGCTAATGAGTAAAGCATTTCTAAAAACAAAAACCAAAGAACTATAGTGATATATTTTATATACTTAAAAACAAAAGTTTTTTTTCTTTTTTTTAATTTAGCGAATACAAAATACCATAACAAAAAAGGAAACTTGAAAAATCACTTGCAACACATGTAATAGGAGAGGAGCAGTTTTGTTTTGTATATTTCAGATTAAAAGACAGCTGTTACATTTCTTAACACTATTTCCTTCCAGAAGTACAATCTATTTCCCCTCCTCTTAACTCTGGACTGACCACTAGCTACTTTGAAAAGATAGTTAAACAAAAGTGATGTTATGTCTGTCCTGGGCCTTTCCTTTAAAAGGATCCCCAGTTTCTGCCTTGATCAATTAGAGTCCTGAGGCCACTGTGACTGTGAGGAAGCCTAACTGGCCGCACTGAGAAACAACATGGAAGAGATGGTTGACTAGCCCCTAGCTGCTTTTAAAGCAAAGAAGTGTTTGGATAACTATAGTTCTAGTAGTTATTTGACCTGCATCACACAATAAACCCACAGAGCTGAGTTCATCAGCCTTCAGAGCCATAAAAAATAATAATAAATTGTTATTTTGTCATTGAGCTTTCAAGATTTATGAAGTAATAGATAATCAAAATAATAAATAAAGAACTGTTATAAAATATGAGAAAAATCTGATAACCAAAACACAAAACTGGGCAAAATATATATGGCAGATTATTCTATCCCACGTGCTCATCTGCAGTAACTTTTATACAATTGTGTCAATAGAGGAGACATCAGACCCAGACTCAGGTGTAACTCAAACTGAATGATCAGAGATTTGAGTTTAAGTTAACTATAATAAATATGTTAATGGCTCTAATGGGACAACAGGCAAGAATAGGCGAGTAACATGAGCATAGATGTGAAAACACTAAGATTCAAGAGAAAATATTACAAATCAAAATTGCTCTAATAAAAATGAAGATTGATTTGAGGGGCTCATCCGAAGGTGTACATGACAGGGCCAAGAGAATCAATGAGACGTAAGACAGATCAATAGAAAATTTAAAACTGTAATGCATGGGGTGGGGCGAAGAATATCCAAAAACCATAGAACAATCTCAAAAGTATAACATATACAAAATTTAAATGCCAGAGAGGAAGGGGAAAGAAGCAAAACAGAAATAAACTTCATAAATGCAATGGCTGCGAAATTTCTAAACGTAATAACTGACAACAAATTCCAGATTCAGAAATCTAAGAGAACACAAAGGATAACTATGAAATATAAATAAATAAAAACCTACCATAGCCATAAAATATTTATGTTCAAACTGCGAGAAAACCAAAGACAAAAAGAAATTCTATAAAGAAGTCATAAGACAAAACACTGGACCTACAGCTCACCACAGAAGAATTGCAGCAGGGTTCTTATCAAAAGCCACCAAAGCGAAGAGCAATTAGAGGGAAATATTTAAAATTTTGTAAGAAAAAACAACCCATCAACCTACAATTGTTGCAAAATTATCCTTCAATAGTGAAAAAGAAATAAAAACTTTTTCGAACAAACAGAAACTGAGGGAATTTATTGCCAGGAACTTGCACTGAAGAAAATGTAAAAAAAATTAATACAGACAAAAAATAAATTAGGCCAGAAACTTGGATTTGCATAAAGAAAAAAATAGCACAAAAGAAGGAATAATTAAGGCCTTTTAAAATTATTTTCTTACTCTTAATTAATTTAAAATAAATATCTTATAGGTGTTAATAGTAACTATTCAGCTATCAAAAAAGACAGAGATTTTGTATCTTTTATAATAACCTGGATGAATTTGGAGAATATTCTCCTAAACAAAGTATCACAAGAATGAAAAATTAAGCATAGCATGTGCTCAGTCCTAATTTGAAACTAGTGGATTAACAACTACATGCTCAAATGAGAGAAAAACTAAATTAAATTCAAATGGGGATTTGGGGGGAAAGTGGTTGGGCACGTTCCTACCCAGCAGGCACATTGCACAAGGATGTGACACACTTCCTGAGTTAGGAACAACTACAATGCAGATTCTACACTTACGAAAGCAATTTATGTAACTAATTGTATATGCCTTCATATTAACCTGAAATTTAAAAAAAAAAAAATCAGGAAAAGCAGAAAATGGCAGAGGAAAACAAGGAATAATGAAATAAATAGATAACAGTTATAAATATGGGTGATATTAATTGAACTACATTAATAATCACTTTAAATTTCACTAAAACATATAGACTTTTAAAGCAGATTCTTAAAGTTCCAGTGTATACAGTCTATATGAAACACACTTTAGGAGCAGTGTGAAGAAGAGGAGGCAAAAACGACCGACCAAGGCCCGTGTGTTGCTGCATCCCTGGCAGCACCTGAGTCCCCCCACCTTTACCACCATGCCCAAGAGAAAGGCTGAAGGGGAAGTTAAAGGAGATAAAGCCTAGGCCCAGGATGAACCCCAGAGCAGATGGCCAAGGTTGTCTGCTAAACCTGCTCCTCCAAAGCCCCAGTGCAAACCTATAGAGACCCCCGAAAATAAGGGAGAGAAGGTACCCAAAGGGGAAAAAGGGAAAAGCCAGTGCTGGTGAGGAGGGGAATAACTCTGCAGAAAGTAGAGATGCCGACACAGACCAGGCAGAGAAAGCCACAGGTGTTGGGGATGCCCCGTGAAGTGTGTGTGTTTGTGATAATTGGGGATGTCTGGTCACTGTACAGTCTGAAGTCGTATTTTTTATCAAGTTTTACAAAAATGCAGAATTTTGTTTTACTTTGTTTTTCAGCTATATGGTTAGCACACAGAACAGTTTATTGTTTGGGGAAAAAGGAGAATATGTCACTATTAGAATGTCTCCAAAGTTAGGTTGATATGAAGCAAACCGTCTTTCCCCTCTAGTTTTGAGAGACTTCTTCTTGGCTCCCAAGACAAGGGATTCCCTGCTGTTGGCACACAGCCACCTTGGTAAGTGCCTTCTGATACGGAAAAACTAATTTGTTTTTATGTCCTATTCTCTCTCTGCCTTCACCATAGTCTTAACTTCCTTAAACCCAGTTACCTCTTATGACCTGACCCCCAATAATGGGAATACCAACATGTCAAGGAATCTGGACTTTTCCAGTGACACCACTGAGATGGTATACTTCAAAAGAGCAGCAGTTCCATTTGTAGATTGATGGATCCTCAGATAAATCCTGCCATTTTCATTTCATTTCCTGAAAGTCAGGATGGGCTTGTGAAAAGTTGTTAAGCAACATGCTAAATGTGAAATGTCAACCCTTACTCTAAACTTCCCTGTTCAGAGCATCTAATGAAGACTTTGTTGGGTTTTATAGTGGCTTTCTGATTTTGGTAATCCATTGAAGAAGTGAGTTTGAAAGTTGTGTACTATTTACAATCATCTGCCTATTTTCTTCCTGAAATATCATGATTGTTTATGAAAAGTGTCTTTAATAAAGCTAGACACAGTTTGGCTTAAGAAAGAAAAAGAAACTTAGTTTAAATATAAAGACTTTCTAGGTTAGAGAAAGATATACATGCTAACACTAATTAAGAGAAAGCTGGAGTACTTAGTTATATTAATATAAGGCAAAGATGACTTCAGAGCAAGGAAAATTATCAAGAAAAAAATTGGGACATTATATAATGTAAAAGCGGTCAATTTTCCAAGAAGACATAACAACACTAATGTTTCAGGGGAAGAAACCAAAATAGAGCACTAGAAGCAGTCTTCACAAGACAGTCTGAAGGAGAGGACTGAAAGTTTCAATGAGATGCCCACCTAATATTGGACTCTCTTAGAAAAAGCCTCAGCCAAATAAGAGGAAGCACTCAGAGTGATGGAGAGATCCATGCACCAAGACCAGAAGGTACCCAGAGAAGATGCCTATACATGGGGAAGTGATAAAGGAGAGAGCCAGGGGCCCTGCGCTTCCAAAGCAGACACTGCAACTCAAGATGTGAGTCCCCATTCCCCCACCATCACCACTATCGAACGCCTCTATCCTGATTAGAGAACTGCTAAGAGACTGTACTATGTAATTTATTTGGAAAGTGGGCTCAGACGGGACCTGCTGGCCTCTGTTCCACAGTTGCTATAGCTGATGCCACTCTGAGCTCTGGGATTCAGAGCATCCAGTCTATGCAGCAAATCAGCATCACTGCAACAGCCCCAACATTGCTCCTTGCTGAGACAAGGAGGAAGCAGGAAGAGCAGATACCCACAACCAGGAGCCAAGTGACCCCTCCCAGGGAATTCAAACAGAGAAGGCACTGACACCATTTATGAGGTATTACAGTGGCATCTCCAGTGGCACCTGTGTGAAGAAAGAGCCCCACCCATCCAGCAGCCTAGCCCATGTAGCCCCACCCACCAACCAGCTACAAGCCCCTGAAACCCCCATTGCTCCATTGAAATCCAGGTCTGTGCAGACCTGAATACCAGACAGTAAACCATGCCCCAATGGACCAACATGCAAACCAGAGGAACAAAATCCTCACCAGAGGTCTACACCATTGTGCAATCATGCACTGTGCAGCAGGCCATGCCTCCCAGCACTAGGTGCCCACCAACTGGCCATAACTCAACAGACCCTAATATGCCTCACTGTCTGGCCCTATTTGCTACTCTTACACAGATCCATACTCCATGCAGTGGGTCTAATTACTGGTTCTGTATTCTAGCCAGAAGGGAGCACCACCACAGCCTCTGAGTTCTTTCCACCATGTGGAGGTCCACATTCCTATGGCCCTATGCCCCATTAGGCAGTACGTGTGCCTGAAGCACATTTGGAGTCCATGCCTGTGATTCATCTTTTCACCAGGGTCATTCTAGCTACAAGCAATCCCCTACCTCAAACTTCCATTACATCTAAACCTGGGTAGAATGAATGCCCACCGGCTGACATGTGCAGCCACAACCTACATAGGCTTACCAAGCAGCCACTGCAGAACAAACCACCATAGACAGAGAAATCTCTTGCAACACTTATTCTCATAGACAAGAACTCACCCAGCCCCCTGCCTGACCTTCCAACAGTGGCCTAGTGGCCAGCAACTTCACATCAAGATCCCCCAGCACCAGCTTAGACTGTGATAACCATAAGGGCAATGGGACAATGTAGAATAGCTACATTATAAGATAACAGGGAATCCACCCCTTTCCTAACAGAAAAATTCCCTGGAATAGAACATAAAATCATAACCTAGGGACCTCTCCTTCACACTAAATGGGAGAGTTGCCCGCAAAGTAGAATAGGAAAACTGCAAATCTATCGCAAACTGAGAAAAGAGGTCTCAGATGAAAACAAACCAGCAAAAAGAACTCTGGCAACATAAAAAAAACAAGCTACTTCAAAACCCCCAAAGGATCACAGTAGACCTATGGCAACAGACCCTAGTCAAAAGGAAATTATAAAAATACTAGAATTTAAAATATGGAGGGCAAAAATATTAATGGAATTGAGAGAAAGTTGAAGACTAAAAAAATCAAAAATTAAATTCAGGGCATAAATGAAAAAAATTAAAAGTTGCTAAAGACAACATAAGAAAGGATATAACAGAACTTAAATTAAAAAGTCACTTATACACAACATAAGAAAGGATATAACAGAACTTAAATAAAAAAGTCACTTAGGGAAC
Source organism: Perodicticus potto (assembly GCA_963574655.1). NCBI lineage: Eukaryota > Metazoa > Chordata > Mammalia > Primates > Lorisidae > Perodicticus > Perodicticus potto. The sequence goes on from CAUYRH010144202.1 coordinate 9,877, forward strand.
TTCAAAATATAAGACAATGCCTCGACAACAAACTATGCCAAGCATAAGAAAGAATTTCAAGTCCTGAAATCAATGTTTTTGAGATAACTCATTCAAAGATACAGAAAAAAGAAAAATGAACAATCAAATAAATATGGGAGTAAAGCAAAGCAATATACAAATTATAGGTATCCTCGAGGAAGAAGCAAACAAAAAAAAAAAGGCATGGAAATCCTGTTAAAGGGAATTATTGAGGACAACATCCCAGGTACTCATATCAACCAGAGATCAAAATAGATAGTCAGATACAAGATAGTCATAGAACACAATGAAGCTTCATAGTAAATAGGACATCTCCAAGACCCATAGTTGTCAACAAGGCCAAAGTCAAAGTGAAGGAGAAAATTCTACAAACAGCAAGATGAAAGCAGCAACTAATCTAAAAAGCAAAACCCATAAGGCTAATAGCTGACTTCTCAACAGAGACCTTACAAGCCTCAAGGGATTGGGGTCCCATTTTTAATATTCTTAAAGTAATGGACAGCCAAGATTTTTTTCTTGTAATGGATAATAAAAGACTTTTCTAAACAAGCACATGCTAGAGAAATTTTTCATTAATAGACCAAATTTCCCTATAAGAAACACTCAATATTGCATGTATGAATGGCACAATAGATATTAATCAAGGTAAAAAATAAAAATAAAAAACCCTGAAAATTAAACCTCATAATAACATGAGGGAAAATAAGACAAAATATCATTTAACATGGCAAACATAACACATGTCATATATCAAAACTGACACAGGAAATGAACAGAATTGATGCTTAATTAAAAGACAGGCTGCCTTAATGGATTAAAAATTATTGCAAAGAAAGTCTTCAAGAAACTCATCTAACTTACAAGGACATGCACACACTCAAGACAAAAGGATAGAAAAAATATTCTAAGCAAATGGAAAACAAAAGTGAGCTGGTGTAGCCATTCTCATATAAGATAAAATTGACCTCAAGTCAATAATGATAAAAAATACAAAGATAGTCATCATAGCATGAGAAAGGGGGAAATTCAGCAAGAAGACATAAAAATCCTAAATATATACATATCTAACATAGGAATTAAGCAGCAAAATAAACAGTAGCATCATAATTAGTGGGGACTTCAAGATTCTACTTCTGACAAAAACCGAAAAGATCATCAAGGCACTAGAAAAACAAAGAACAAATGAACCCCACAGCCAGGAGAAGAAAAAGATAATAATAACAAAAGTCATAGAAGAACTAAATGAAATGAAGTTGTTTCTTTGAAAAGATAACCAAAATTGTAGTTTCTCAAGGCGGGTAGAAAGATGGCCAACTAGAAGCAACTTCTGTCAGAGGCCCCTGACCAGAGGGAGAAAAACTGGACAGAATTGGACTCCATGAAGCCAAAGGTGGGAAGCTGAGCTAAGAAAGAAGTTTGGCAACCTGTGACACCAAGGAAGAGCATCAAAAAACAAATTACAGGTACAAAGACCATCGCTAAGAGGATAGGTGACACCTCCCACCAGCAGGAGGCTCACTGCAAACTCAGTGCAAGTGAGCAGGGGACAGAAGAACTTTTATTATACCCCACTGGAGAGAGCTGCTAAACACCAGGTATCCTTCTCCAGGGAAGTCCCACTTCTGACCTAGATACCACCCTACCCGGCATAAAACTGAACATATTTTCCCCACAATTCTGAACTCCTAGTCCACCCTTCCCCCGTCACATGGTGGTCTGAAGTTCTGACCCCTGTAGAGCCCAGAGTGTTTGGCCATTCCCTGAGAGATCAGGGCATTGTGTGGGCTGCTGAACAGTAGCACGGAAACTGACTCATGGGGAATCAGGGTGGTGCAGGAAGAAAGGGATGCACAAAGGAGAAAGAGATGCACCATGGCAGTGAACAGCAGGAGAGGCACAGACCTCCTGTTCTGGCTGTGCCTGGCAAGCAGTGACATTGACTCTAGGTTCTGGCTATGTCCAGTGGGCAGGTGCACAGACTCCTGGTTCTGACTGTGCCCTGCGAATGGAGGCACTAAACAAGCCCTAGTGCTTTGGGAAAGGGATGAATAACTCTACTACCTGGGGCCCCTAAATAAATCTTACCCTCCTAGCTTTAATAATCAAACAGTGGAAAATAATCATGGGGTGGAACCAATGAAAGAACACTGGCAACATGAAAATTAGAGTAGATCAACCTTCGCCTCCACAAGGAATGGCAAAGAAAATACAACTGAAGATGCCATTCATAAACAAATATCTAAATTGTCAGATAGAGAATTCAGAATATGGATGGAAAAATGAGATGAATAGAATGAAAGAAAAGATAGAAATATAAATCCAAATAGTAGTTCAATTGTCTCAAGAAATAAATGAATTAAAAGACAAAGTCACCAAGGATATGGAAGTAATGAGAAAAGATATGGCAGAGCTCAAGGAAATTAAAAAATTATTCAAGCAGCTTTGAAGTATAGTAGAATCCTTCAGTAACAGAGTTGGCCAGGCAGAAGAAATGTCTCAGAAATTGAAGACAAGGCTTTCAAACAATCCCAATCATTCAAAGAGATAGAAAATGGAAATCAAGAACAGAACAGTCCCTGACAGAGCTGTGAGATCATTCCAAAAGATCCAACATTTTATTTATAAGAATTTCTGAAGGAAAAGAGGATGGTCCTAAAGGCACAGATGCTCTACTCCAAGAAATTTTGAAGGAGAATTTTCCACGTAATGCAAGAGATATAGAAATTCAGATAATTGGTAGTCTCAGAACCCCAGCAAGACTCATTCCAAATAAAACTTCTCCTAGACACATTATAATTACTTTTTACCAAAGTCAATATGAAGGAGAAAATCCTGCAAGCAGTCAGGCATAAGAAAAGCATTGCCTACAAAGGGAGGAACATTAGAATGACTGCAGATCTTTCATCCAAAACGTTTCAAGCCAGAAAAGGATGTTCATTGACCTTCAATCTTTTAAAACAAAACAAATTTCAGCCCAGGATCCTGTACCCAAGTAAACTGAGTTTCATTTGTGATGGAGAAATCAAATACTTTACTAACATGCACATGTGAAGTAAATTTGTCATAACTAAACCAGCTCTCCAGGATACACTCTGAACCATTTTCCATAATGACCAAGACAATGGTCTACCACCAAATTAAACTCACACAGAAATTATTGAACAAAACCTTAGTTCTATAATGGTGAACATATTAAAAATACCACTGGACCTTTGAAAAACGTGACACCCAAAACTCTACCATGCCTATTGATTCTCTCAATTAATGTGAATGGCTTAAATTGTCCTCTAAACAGGCACAGATTGGCAGACTGGATACATAAACTCAGACCGGATATATGTTGAATACAAGAGACTCATAGTACCTTAAAGGATAAAAAAAGACTCAGGGTGAAGGGTACATATATTATTATGTATAATAAAGGCAAATGAAAATCAGAAAAAAAGCAGTCATTTCAATCTTATTTGCAGATATAATTCAATCTAAACCAACAAAAATAAGGAAAGACAAGGATAGACACTACATATTTGTCAAGGAAAACACTCAACATGAAGAGACTTCAATAATTAACATTTATGCATGCTACCACAATGCTCTTCAATTTATAAAGCAAACCCTAACATATAAACAATTTGATATCTTCCAGCACTAGAATAGTTGGATATTTTAACACCCCTATTGAAAGAAGTTCTGGAGAGATCCTCCAAGAAGAAACTAAACAAGTCAATAATGGATTTAAACTTGATTCTTGAAGAAATGAACTTACCAGACATCTATAGAAAATTTCATCCTAATAAAACTAAATATACATTTTTTTCTCAGCCCATGATCATCCTCCAAAGTTGATTATATCTTTATTTAATTAATTATTTTTTATTAAATCATAACTTTGTACATTGATGCATTTATGGGGTTCAGGGTACTGCTTCGATATACAATGTGAAATGTTTACATTGAACTAAGTATCACATCCATCACAATCATACTCAATTCTTAATAGTTTTGGAATGTACCATTGCATCATGCACATTAGGTGAGGTCCCCTCAAATACTCTGCCTCCTTTCATATTCTCTGGTAAAAATCAAGTCATTCTACAGACAGCAAAACAATAGAGACGGTAAAATTACAGTTCTCGGGAATTTGGGGGGAGAAAGAGAAGGGTTCATTGGTGGAGCACGTGGAATTTTTAAGCAGTCCAATTATT
>CAUYRH010144203.1:0-13877 GCA_963574655.1 Perodicticus potto
AGTATGTTGTTGGCCAGTCATTTGCTAAGAAGGTGCTTTCAGTTGCTGTGTACAATCATTATAAGAGAATATATAATAATATTCCAGCTAATTTGAGACAGCAAGCAGAAGTGGAGAAGCAGACTTCATTAACACCTAGAGGTTAGTGTTTTGATAACTGACCTAAATAAAGATTACTGTGCTTACACACAATCTTTATTTGTAACTAACTCCTTGCTTTTGTTTTAAAATGCTTTTAAGTGCAGCATTTTTCAAAGTGGGAGGTCACTTTCCATTAGGGAGTCATGAAATCACTCTTGTAGACTGCCAACTACATTTCTTTGAAAAATATTTATTTATTTGTTTGTTTGTTTATTTTTTATTTTTTTGAGACAAAGTCTCACTATGTTGCCCTGGGTAGAGTGCGGTGGCGTCACAGCTCACAGCAACCTCCAACTCTTGAGCTTTAGCGATTCTCTTGCTTCAGCCTCCCAAGTAGCTGGGACTACAGGCACCTGCCACAGTGCCCGGTTATTTTTTGGTTGTAGTTGTCGTTGTTTGGCAGACCTGGGCTGGATTCGAATTTGCCAGCTCTAGGGTATGTGGCTGGCGCCCTAGCCACTGAGCTACGGATGCTGAGCCTGAAAAATATTTAATAGGTGTACGTAGAAAATACCAGAGTACATTTACTTGTAATTAAGGTAAACATTGTTTCTTAAAACTTCTCTTTTTAGTTATGTGTTTGTGGGTTCTGAATCACAAAGTAAAATGTATTTCTTATTGAAGATCTCTATAAAAAATGTTTAAAAGCCACTGAAGTAGAGATTGAAACATCATCTTTGAATTGTAGACTTTACCACTAGATCCCCATGGATAGATGACTGCATGCTCTGTACAACTCTGAGTTCTTCTCCTTGGGTTTAGGATGCAGAATTTTATTTGCCTATGTCAGAGATATGTAGAGATGTTAACTTTTAATATATTAACACTCCTAGCCATCTTTCCTCCTTGGGCCCTAGCTATAGAATGCAAGGTTAAAGGAAAATTTGTAAGTAATTGAAAGTGCAATTCCAATTAATGATAGATTTTAATATATCAATACATTATAATTTCAGTTTATTGTGGGCAATTATGTTTCATTAATAGAATGATTTTATTTTTAAAAATCCATGAATAAGTAAAATGTAAATATTTTAAGTTTTTGTTTTGTTGACCAGACAGCCCTAATTTCTGATTTAGGCCCACAATCTATTATAGATTCTTTTAGTCATTGTATAATTTGAAGTTTTGCTAAGTCCTTAAATTTATAAAACTTCACTATCTTTTTTTTAGAGACAGAATCTCACTTTGTCGCCCTTAGTAGAGTGCTGTGGTGTCACAGCTCACAGCAACATCCAATGCCTGGGCTTAGGCGATTCTCTTGCCTCAACCTCCCAAGTAGCTGGGACTACAGGTGCCTACCACAACGCCCATCTATTTTTTTTGTTGCAACTTGGCCGGGGCTGGGTTCAAACCCGCCACCCACAGTATATGGGGCCGACACCCTACTTGCTGAGCCACAGGCGCCACCCAACTACACTATCTTTTGGTTATCTCTGGTAGCTACTAAACATATGACTGATTTCTATGAAGATAGTTGTTCACTTGCTGAACTTACTGCAAAATAGTTATGTGTGAGCATCAATTACTTTATTTTTAGAAACTGTAAGTCAGAACTAATGGAAGTCTTGGAACCTTCATTATTAAACTAACCTTTTCAGAAGCACTGTCTAATCATGGAGCAAAATGATTTTTGGTCCCTTCATTCAGTGTATCAATACATAAGATCTTCTAGTGCTGACAGAGCAAATGTTTATGATATTAATATATGAAGGGTTTTAACTCTTACGGAAGATTTAAATTATATTCTTTTCTTAAAATAGATACTAATTTTGCATTTGACAAATGTCAATATTGGACAATCATCATTGAGCATGGTTTTGTTTTAATATAGAATGGATATAGCATATATATTTTATAATTTGAAAAGCTGAAAGAATGTTAATGAACATATCCTTTAAATATATTTGGAAGAGAGCAGGAAGTGTGATACTTATTGTTTGTTCTCCAAAACCAAACAAATATGTAATATTTTCATGTTGCCATTTTCATCCTTTTTCTTAGAGTTAGAAATAAGAAGACGGGAGGATGAGTACAGATTTACAAGTAAGTGACCTCTACTCAGGTCCTCATCTATCCTTTTGACATTGACCTCAGTGAAGTGTTTCAGCAGTAATAATGGTAGACATGTATTTATTTTCTTAGGTATTACCAAGAAAGATATGTATTATCTAAATATGTTTATGGTACATGGTATATATAACTTTGGAATAGTTTTTTTGTAACTAATTTGTGTCATTTTGTATATGTTGGGTTATTTCAGATATTTGATTTTATTTTTTCTGTCGTGATACTTCTTAGAGCATAACTTAAGGGAAATATAAAGTATTATATATAGTTTCCCACTATAAATGTGGACATATTAATAGAATATATGGTTCTTTAAATCTATAGGTTGCTATTTTATTTATATATATTATATATATATATATATATATATATATAATTTTTTTTTTTTTTTTTTTTTGCCAAACTACAATTAGAGTTGGCCTGCTTATAAGTGACAGGAATTTTGGGAAGGCAAGGCATATTATTTTCTAGTTACTCTTTGCCAGAAACCAGAGTTTCTTCTTTCTTGGTATTTATGAAAAGTATGTTGTCTTCCAAATCATGAATAAGCCTTAAGTCATTGTTCCCAGCCCTGAATTACCCCTATAAACATTACATGGTCTGATGGAGGGTGTGGAAGGACCTGATACACTAAGGACAGTAGCCATTCCGATTTCTTACATGCATTCCTTTGTTAGGTAGACATAGTTGCTGCACAGAGAATAAAGGTTCTAGGGGTGTCTTAGAAGAATTCACATTGTTGTTTGTTTTAATAATTAAAATAATAAAAGAAAATTGGCTAAGTTTGATACTTTTACATTTGCCCTTGCACCAAGGAGTATTTTTTTTTTTTTTTTGCAGTTTTTGGCCGAGGCTGGGTTTGAACCTGCCACCTCCGGTATATAGGGCTGGCACCCTACTCCTTTGAGCCACAGGTGCTGCCCAAGGAGTTTTTTTTTAGAGACAGAGTCTCACTTTGTCACCCTCAGAGTGCTGTGGTGTCACAGCTCACAGCAACCTCCAGTTCATGGGCTTAGGCGATTCTCTTGCCTCAGCCTCCCGAGTAGCTGGGACTACAGGCGCCTGCCACAACACCCAGCTATTTTTTTTGTTGTTGTTGAAGTTTGGCCGGGGCCAGGTTTGAACCCGCCACCCTCAGTACATGGGGCTGGTGCCCTACTCATTGAGCCACAGGTGCTGCCCATACCAAGGAGTATTAAATGTCTACTATTTGAAGTGTGCTATATATATATGAGGAGCCATGAGAATGTAATTGGTTTACCAACACTGGCATGACTTTTATTACATGTAATAAAATACTATCTTCAGTTATTTTTTAATTATTATTTTTTTTTTTTTGCAGTTTTTGGCCAGGGCTGGGTTTGAACCCACCACCTCTGGTATATGGGGGCAGTGCCCTACTCTTTTGAGCCACAGGCACTGCCTTATTTTTAAATTTTTAATGCTGATTATACCATGCATAGTAAAATTGAGAAATACAATAAATGAAACAATTAGATTATATATAGGCATGTATGGCCTAAATAATAAACTTTAGAGGTGTGTGTAATTTATATTTTACTATCAAAAATATTCAGTCAATATCATACTCATAAATTTGAGCTTATAGCTAGTAAAACTAATGTGAATTAGTAAAGAAGGTCTATAGTGAGTATTTTTAAAGACGTCATGTATGTAGTGATGTAACTTAAATGTTAACAGTATTTTTTTTTTTTGGAAATAGTGTCTCACTGTGTTGCCCTGGGTAGAGTGTCATGGTATCACAGCTCACAGCAACCTCAAACTCTTGGGCTTAAGTGATTCTCTTGTCTCAGCCTCCCAAGTAGCTGGGACTACAGGCATCAACCACAATACCTAGCTATTTTTTTGTTGAAGTTGTCACTGTTGTTTTAGCAGGCCCGGACGGGTTCGAACCCACCAGCTCTTGTGTATGTGGCCGGCGCCCTAACCACTGAGCTATGGGCGCCAAGCCGGTGTTAACAGTATTAAAGAACTTTGATAAAAGCAATTTGTAATTATATTGATTGACTTGGAAACAAATATTTCAAAAGCTTAAATATAATTTATTGTCATGTGTAATTTAGTTGTTTTATATGGGATTTCAGGTCCTAAAGTTAGGACTTAACTTTTGGCATTAGACCCAAATCATATATAATTAAAATTATTTTTTAACTCCCTTTAGAAATCACATATTAGAAACCAGCATACAACTTTTAGAAAGACTGACACAACTATTTTTTTTCCCCATCATTGGAACATAGTGTTGTTTCTTAAGTTGAGCATCAGGTGATACATTTGACTTTGCACTTAAGGGCTGTGTTGTACAAATAATTAAGCACTAGGGCGGCGCCTGTGGCTCAGCAAGTAGGGTGCCGGCCCCATATGCTGAAGGTGGTGGGTTCAAACCCAGCCTTGACTGAACTGCAATAAACAACAACAAAAAAAATAGCCAGGCGTTGAGGCGGGCGCCTATAGTCCCAGCTTCTTGGGAGGCTGAGACAAGAGAGTTGGGCTCCTCACCTAAGCCCAGGAGTTGGAGGTTGCTGTGAGCTGTGTAACGCCACAGCACTGAGGGCGATAAAGTGAGACTCTCTCTCTCCAAAAAAAAAAAAAAAAAAAATTAAGCACTAGAAATATAACAATAATAATTATAGATTCTTTTTTTTTTTTTTTGAGACAGAGCCTCAAGCTCTCAAGCTGTCACCCTGGATGGAGTGCTATGGCAACACAGCTCACAGCAACCTCCCATTCCTGGGCTCAAGCGAGTCTTCAGCCTCTGCCTCCCAAGTAGCTGGGACTACAGGCGCCCGCCACAATGCCTGGCCATTTTTTGGTTGCAGCCATCATTGTTGTTTGGTGGGCCTGGGCTGGAGTCGAACCCGCCAGTTCAGGTGTACGTGGCTGGTGCCTTAGCCCGTTGAGCCACAGGTGCCAAGCCAATAATTCTAGATTATTCTGTAACACTTATAAGACTATCTGCCAGGCACTTTTCTAAATGTTTTACATATGTTAATCGATTTAATGTTTTCGAAACCCCAAATCTGTTAGATGGAAACTATTATTTTTTACCCTTATTTTATAGATAAGAACACTGAAGCACAGAAATTTTAAGTAATTTGTCCATGATTATAAGCTGGTGAGCTTTGTGCAATAGGCATACTAGCCCACTTGCTCATAGTGCTTCTCACTATAGAGAGCTGCTTACATAGTGGGACAGATATGCAAGAGTGGGGACTAAATGAACAAATAGGAGAGTCATCTCAAGTTTCTCTGCAGCACATCTTCATACACTAGAATGATACACATTACCTACATCATTTAAATTATTTACTTTTTTAAAACTTGAATCATTGAGTAATTTAAATATATATATCATGAGACTACTATAGTTAATATTATGCCTCTTTCAATTTTTTTGAAATTATTAGTCTAAATCTTGTGTGTGGGTGTCAGAAAGAGGGAAGCAAGCATTGGGCCTGCTAGCCTCACTTATTCCAAACTCTGTCTAAATAATTTTTTCCTGGTGGGCAGAGCTAAACTTAAGCCAAGCCCTTCATGTATTGTCACAATTCCTAACCGGATTTTGCTGAGATTTAAAAAAAAAACAAAAAAAAAACCCAAAAAATTTTGCTAATGACAATGTAACTAATCTCAGATAGCAGACTAAGTTTTCTTTTTCTTTTTGAGACAGAGTCTCACTTTGTTACTCTGGGTAGAGTGCCTACCATCATAGCTTATAGCAACTACAAACTCTTGGCTCAAACTATACTCCTCAGCCTCCCAAGTAGCTGGGACTATAGATGTATGCCACAACATCTGGCTAGTTTTTCAATTTTTAGTAGAGACAGGGACTTGCTCTTGATCAGGCTGGTCTCCGATTCCTTTTTTCAGGTGATCTACCAGTCTTGGCCTCCCAGAGTGCTAGGATTGCCTGGCTATTCTTTACCTATTTCTTAGAAACAACCAAAAAATAAATCCAGAAAAAATAAACAAGTTTGATATAATCACAGAAACCTCAAATGCTGAGAACCAGAAACAATTTGGATATTTACAAATCTGGTTACTCTTTCTTGAAAGACTATTTTAATTTTTTCCCTAAGCCAATGAAAAGGAGAATAAAGATTTATTTTTGCAGATACCCAGCTGATAAACTGATATAATTCACCAGCAATGTCAGTGCCATCTATTTAAGTGTTATGTCTCGAGTAAAGGACTAGAAAGAGCCAGTTGAGATCCAAGAAAATCACAGATTCATATAGGGCCAGAGATACTGATATTTGCTGTATTTGGTTTCTGTGGTAGACTCACAGAATCATTTTTAGATATGGAAGAGAATGTAAAGGTCTTATCTCTCATTTTCATGTTATGGGTAGGAAAGCAATTTTAGGAAAGGTATATGACTTAACCATGGTCCCATAACCATGCAGAAACATAACTGAGGCTAAAACCCTAGTTTCCTAATTCTCACTTCATTGTTTTTCCCCATTTTCTACAGTCCTGCTGTTTTTCCTTTGTACTGAAAAAAAATACATGCTTTTGTTTATCTTTTTTTTTTTTTTTTTTTTTTTTTTGAGGCAGAGTAGAGTGCCGCTGTGGCCTCAGATCACAGCAACCTCAAACTCCTGGGCTCAAGCAATCTATCCTTTTGCCTGAGCCTCCCTAGTAGCTGGGACTACAGATGCCTGCCCCTACACCCAGCTAGTTTTTCTGTTTGTAGAAGAGGTGATTTTCACTCTTGCTCAGGCTGGTCTCCAACCCAAGAGCCACTGCATCTGGCCCTTTTGTTTATCTTTTAAAGTACCTCCAAATCAACGGCCTTTTTCTTTTTTCTTTTTCTTTTCTTTTTTTTTTTTTGAGACAGAGCCTCAAGCTGTCACCCTGGGTAGAGTACTGTGGCATCACAGCTCACAGCAAACTCGAACTCCTGGGCTCAAGCCATTCTCCTGCCTCCACCTCCCAAGTAGCTGGGACTACAGGCGCCTGCCACAACGCCCGGCTATTTTTTGGTTGCAGCCTTCCTTGTTGTTTGGTGGGCCCAGGCTAGATTCAAACCCATCAGCTCAGGTGTATGTGGCTGGCGCCTTAGCCGCTTGAGCCATAGGCACCGAGCCATCAATGGCCTTTTATTCTTAGACCTTCCAACCATGTTCTTGAAATTAATAGGAAAGTATTATTGGCTATTTTATTGATTAAGAAACAGAAACACGGTATTTACATGACTTAACCTAAGTCATATAACTAGAGACAAAAGGAAAGCCTAAAGCTAAAGCTAATTCCTAGCACTGTTCTCCCAGTGCTGTCCTCCATTAGGTGGAGTATTATTATACATTTATAGAAATAAGGAGGATGGGAGGAATCTTTTTTCTTTGAGGTTTCTTGTGCAATCATCAAGTGTATATCTTTGTCACTAGATGAGCTGACATTTTCTTCCTTTTTGGGTAAGACAGAATGTCAAATATTTGAATTTTTCAAAATAGATGCTTACTTTTCCATGTAGGGTTTTATGGAGTTTTTTTGTTTTTTTTGAGACAGAGTCTCACTATGTTGCCCCCAGTAGAGTGCCATTGAGTCACAGCTCACAGCAACCTCAAACTCTTGGGCTTAAGCGATTCTTAGCCTCCCAAGTAGCTGGGACTACAGGCGCCTGCCACAACACCCAGCTATTTTTTTTTTCTTTTTTGTTGCAGTTGTCATTGTTTAGCTCTTCCAGGCTAGTTTTGAAGTCACCAGCCTCCATGCATGTGGCCAGTGCCCTAACCAGTGTGCTATAGGCACCAAGCTTTATGGGGTATTTTTTAAAGTAAATTTAAATCATGCTCAAGTAATTCCTTTGGCATCTTTTCAGAATTGCTTCAGATTGCTGGAATTAGCCCACATGGTAATGCTTTAGGAGCATCAATGCAGCAACAGGTAAATCAACAGATACCTCAGGAAAAACGAGGAGGTGAAGTATTGGATTCTTCTCATGATGACATAAAACTTGAAAAAAGTAATATTTTGCTGCTTGGACCAACTGGGTCAGGTAAATTCCTTTCTGAGAAAATTTATTACTCATTTTAAAAAATAGAATATAAATGATTCTGTAACCTATATCTTAATGATTTGGGGATTCTGGCTTTTGTTTTGTTTTTGTTTTGAGACAGAGTTTCAAGCTGTCACCCTGGGTAGAGTGCCATGGCATCATCATAGCTCACAGCAACTTTGCCTCAGTTTTTTTTTTATTTTTATTTATTTATTCATTCATTTATTTTATTTATTTATTTATTTTTGAGACACAGTCTCACTTGTCACCCACAGTAGAGTGATGTGGCATCGTAGCTCACAGCAACCTCAAACGCTTAGGCTCAAGCACTTCTCTTGCCTCAGCCTCCCGAGTAGCTGGAACTACAGGCGCCTGCCACCGTGCTTGGCTATTTTTAGAGGCGTGGTCTCACTCTTGCTCAGGCTGGTCTCAAAGCTCTGAGCTCAGGCAGTCCACCCTCCCCAGCCTCTCAGAGTGCTAGGATTACAGGCATGAACAACCACTCCTCGCCAGTTTTTTGTGTTTTTAGTAGAGACAGGGTCTCATTCTTGCTTAGGCTGGTCTTGAACCCATGAGCTCAAGTAATCCACCTGTCTTATCCTCCCAGAATGCTAGGATAACAGACGTGACCCACCTGGGCCTGGATTCTGGCCAGACTTTAGGATACAATATCAGTGTTCCTGAATAGGCTTCGTGGTAAATTTTAGGCATTGGTGTTGCCCTTCAGGCCAGTTTATAACATCTGAACAGGAATAAAATAAATGAACAGCTAGACCTAGATAAGAGTAGAAAAAGGGTATAGTAGGGCGACGCCTGTGGCTCAAAGGAGTAGGGCGCTGGCCCCATATTCCAGAGGTGGCGGGTTAAAATCCAGCCCCGGCCAAAAACCAAAAAAAAAAAAAAAAAAAAGAAAGAAAGAAAGAAAAGAAAAAGGGTATAGTAGCAGTTAACAACTTTGTATTACATACTACTCAAATTTATTTTGCATTTTTGTTGAAAAATTGAGCCAATGTGTTTTTAATAAACTTTTAGTTACTTTCTCTATTTGTAGGTAAAACCCTGCTGGCACAGACTTTAGCTAAATGCCTTGATGTCCCTTTTGCTATCTGTGATTGTACAACTTTGACTCAGGCTGGATACGTAGGTGAAGATATTGAGTCTGTGATTGCCAAACTGCTCCAAGATGCCAATTATAACGTAGAAAAGGCACAACAAGGTATGTTTTCAACATAGCCTATCTATCCCCAGATTTTGTCTAATATTAAGGGATAATAGAATTCTTGAGTCAAGGACTAAAATTCTGCAATTATACATAAATACTCATGTTACATAATTTCTATTATAAATCTGGTTAAGAGCCACAAAGATTGCCTTGCCTTACTGTCATAAGGTGGCTGGTAGGGTGAAAAGAGGCCAAATTTCTCTTCCATCAGGTCCTTAATACTACCATTGTTTTTCTTATTCTAACTCAAATATATGAACTATTAATGGCCATTAGATTTTCATGTTAGTTGTAGAAATGTGAGTTTTCATTATTTATGCTCATTGACCATAACCACTCCAGTCTTCTTCCTAATGCTTGGGTTAGGGAATGGATGAGGTGGGACAAGGGCAGGAGAATGCCTGATGAGTCTAGAAACTGTTTAGCCTATTGACCTACAGTGTGTTATAGATACTGCATTTCTTTTTTCTCCGTTTGTCATCTGTCCTTGTTTACGTGAAAAGTTTGATAGCTCCCTGTTCAAATTGCTTTAAGATAAGAGTGTAGGGTGAGAAAAGAGTAAGCTTTACCAGTACTAGTACTTCATATATTTCCTGCTTCACACTATTAAGAACTTGGATTAGTTGTAGGAAACAGTTGTCAAAGAGATTTGGTTATCATACCTAAGTGATATTCTGTAAAATAAATTATTAAAAAGTTGTACAAAATGATGAATGGGAGAGGTAGGAGTGCATTTTTATAATATCAAGCTATTGCATATGTTAAGTATGAAAGATTGAATAACCTTGCTCTCTAGCTATCTAGTCTTTTAAAGCTGAATCTATCTTGTGTCTTTTTCATATTATAAATAGAATCCTCCTTAAATTATAGGAATTGTCTTTCTGGATGAAGTAGATAAGATTGGCAGTGTGCCAGGCATTCATCAGTTACGGGATGTAGGTGGAGAAGGCGTTCAGCAAGTAAGCAGTTGAATATTTTGTTCAAGCCCACTAAAAGGAATACATCAACCTCTCCCAAATATTGTACGTTTGGTTTCACATTCAATTAGATTCTATTTTGTTTATTTCTCCCACCCCAAATTTCATATACCATTTTAAAATAGGTCAGATATCCTAAAAGAGGGTTGTTGATGATTTTCAATAACAAATTACCTTGCTTAGGAAATTAAAAATACTTTGAAGAACAGAAAAAGTGAAATTTAATCTTTGTTGTTTTTATTCCTCAAAGGCCCAGTTAAACATTTCTAGAAGACTCTTGAAGAAAGTTCTGGTTATGACTAGACATGAATGAACTATGTACATGTTTTTTATTCTTTCCACTTAGTTAGAAGATAAAGATAAAATAGTGTTTCATTCCTTGTAGAGTCATAATTGAAATTACAATAATTTTGTTGAACATCTTGACCTTTTAGTGGTAACTGATTATTAACAAACTACTAAAGTATGTGAAAAATTGCTTCACTTTTTTTGACAGAGACATAGGTATGGTAACACTTACAAAATGTACTGGATACATTTTTTTTTTTTTTTTTTTTTGAGACAGAGACTCAAGCTGTCACCCTGGATAGAGTGCCATGGCATCACAGTTCACAGCAACCTCCAATTCCTGGGCTCAAACGAGTCTCCAGCCTCCGCCTCCCAAGTAGCTGGGACTACAGGCACCCGCCACAACACCCGGCCATTTTTTGGTTGCAGCCATCATTGTTGTTTGGCGGGCCCGGGCTGGAGTCGAACCTGCTAGTTCAGGTGTACGTAGCTGGTGCCTTAGCCTGTTGAGCCACAGGCGCCGAGCCTGGATACATTTTTTAATAAGGCATTTCGAAATATAGGTATTCTCAAAGTTTAATGTGAGAAGTAGAATAGAATTTATGAGACTGAAGCACTGCCTGCTGCGCTAAGGAAGCAGGTAGAAGTAGAATAGAATTTAAATTTACATGAAAGACATTTTCTTTTTTTTTTTTTTTTTTTTGAGAGAGAGCCTCAAGCTGTCACCCTGGATAGAGTGCTGTGGCATCACAGCTCACAGCAACCTCCAACTCCTGAGCTCAGGCGAGTCTCTTGCCTCCGCCTCCCAAGTAGCTGGGACTACAGGCGCCCGCCACAATGCCTGGCCATTTTTTGGTTGCAGCCATTATTATTGTTTGGCAGGCCCAGGCTGGATTCGAACCCGCCAGCTCAGGTGTATGTGGCTGGCACCTTAGCCCGTTGAGCCACAGGCGCTGAGCCAGCATGAAAGACAATTTCAAATTTTCAACTATCTCCAAATTTTGAATGTCCTCACCACATTTGGGTTCTCTTCTTTTACCCTGTCATAATTTTGTCTTTATGTCAGAGTTATGTCTTTACTGTCAAACAAACCTCTTAGGTTTATTGTTTCCTAAGCTATGATGTTTCAGGAATTTGGTAATCATTTCAGATAAATTTATTAATTATTAATCTGTTAAGTGCATTTGATTTTCATGCTAGTTATAGAAATGAGGGTTTTCATTAATTATGTTCATTGAGTATAATCACATATTATTTTCCCCATTGAATCCCATTATCTAAAATATAATAAATAATACTGTTTATTATAATATATGGTGAGCATATAAATCATTCATTCTTTATTTAGGGTTTATTAAAACTACTAGAAGGCACAATAGTCAATGTTCCAGAAAAAAATTCCCGAAAGCTACGTGGAGAAACAGTACAAGTTGACACAACAAACATTCTGTTTGTTGCATCTGGTGCTTTCAATGGTTTAGACAGAATCATAAGCAGGAGGAAAAATGAAAAGGTAAGTTTATCTGAGGGGTTGCTAGAAGGAGAGAGAACATTTAAAGGATCAGTTTTATTCTCCTGTCTGCTGGTTACCATTGGTGAATTTTTAGAAATTCGGTTTTCTCAGAGCAGATTTGAAATATACAGTAAGTCTTCACTTAACATTCTTGATAGGTTCTTAGAAACTGTGACTTTAAATAAAGTGATGAATGACAAAACCAGTTTTTTTTCTACTTGACATTAGAAAGACATGATGTTACTCATGGATCTGCTATACATCTTTGCCTTAAAAATCACAGTTTCCAAGACCTATAGGTGGCAGTAAGTGAGGATTTGACTGTTTTCCTAGCTTAAAAAAATTTCAGAGTAGTAAATTAGAAAATTTCTAAATACTGTCTCTCTATATAGGCATTTTTCAAGTTTAACCTGATGAGTTCAATTTAATATTTTATCTAAGGAGTTCTTTATTTGAGATAGATGCTATATCAGTTAAATTTTTATTCATTCCTCCTACCAAATTCCCTAGAGCCCAATAAGTAGCTTATCTCCATTGTTCCTGCTCATAGAGTCCATCTCAAATCACTGCTGACATCCACATAGGGGAGGGAAGCATTTTGTGGTTTAGGGGGAAAGATTGTGATCCCTCCCAGTTTTATAGAGGTTTCTTTAGCATTCTTACAAGCCTTGCTTTTACCTGGGACTGAGACGTGTTTCTTCAAATCCTTGAGGAAATGTTGATTGAAGTAAGATATACCTTTTATATCTCTACCCTTGTTCAGCAAAGTTAAGATTTTTGATGTCATCTTTATAAGTTCTATATAAAATCTAATTATCAAACTCACAGGCTGCTGTGTACAGCCCAAAATCATGATTAGTAGACTGTTCAGTAGTTACTTAAGACATTTTAGATAATTTTCTCATAAGGCTACTTATTCCAAAGACATTACTCTAGTTTACAGTATTATAAAATTGTCTTTGGTTACAAAAAAAATCTATCTCCTTTATATATATATGTATTTATTTATTTATTTGCAGTTTTGGCTGGGGCTGGGCTTGAACCCGCTACCCCTGATGTATGGGGCTTGCACCCTACTCTTTGAGCCACAGGTGCCGCCTCTCCTTTTTTATATTTTTTAACCCTTTTAGAAGCCACACTTGTCTAGAAGTCTTGGATGAACCCTGATGCCTCATTATCTGAGTTGGAAGGGATTTGGGGTTTTTTTGTTGTTGTTCTTTCTTATCTACTTTTATTAGAATTCATTCTCTGAGGGTTGGTTATTACATAGTCATTAGGTTCTCAGTTCTGAAGGCAGATAGACCTGAGTTCAAATTCTGGCTTTGCCACTTAGAGAAACAAGATCTTGGTCAAGGTATTTCATCTCTCTAAGAAAAAGCCTGTTTTCTTGCTTTGTAAAATGTGACTGATAATAGACTGATTATTCTGCGCATCATTTCTTTGGCAGTATCTTGGATTTGGAACACCTTCTAATCTGGGGAAAGGCAGAAGGGCTGCAGCTGCTGCAGACCTTGCTAATCGAAGTGGAGAATCAAATACTCATCAAGACATTGAAGAAAAAGATCGGCTATTACGTCACGTGGAAGCCAGAGATCTCATTGAATTTGGCATGATTCCTGAGTTTGTGGGACGGTTGCCTGTGGTAGT
>CAUYRH010144204.1:0-16664 GCA_963574655.1 Perodicticus potto
TAGTTGGTTCTCTTGTGTACTTCAGTCTATTCCCTGAAATGTTAATCACAATTCTGACTTCTATAAACATCTTTTAGTTGTACTTATTTTTTTTTTTTTGAAACAGAGCCTCAAGCTCTGTCATCACAGCTCACAGCAACCTTCAACTCCTGGGCTCAAGCGAGTCTCCTGCCTCTGCCTCCCAAGTAGCAGGGACTACAGGCGCCCGCCACAATGCCCGGCCATTTTTTGGTTACAGCCTTCATTGTTGTTTGGCGGGCCCGGGCTGGATTTGAACCCGCCAGCTCAGGTATACATGGCTAGCGCCTTAGCTGCTTGAGCCACAGGCGCCGAGCCTAGACTTATTTTTTAGATTTTTTTTATCATTTTAAATCATTTTTTAGAATGATTTTCTCATTTTTGTCATTCCTTCAACACATATTAGCTAGAATGCTTCAATAAAAAACTTTCCCTTTTGGTTACCTGAAGTAGTTTTTACAGAAAAGGTAGTTTGATCCTTTCTCAAGGATTGATATTTGATGGTTTCTCTCAATTTCCAGAATAATTTCGGAATTGGTGCTCTAGCAACCTCCAAAGCTGATCAATGACAATTTTCTTTAGTATTGTTATGAACACATGGATTTTTATGTATTTGATATGCTCCTAATCCATTGCAATAACTATTTCTGTTTGTTTTTTGTTTTTTGCCGTTTTTGGCCGGGGCTGGGTTTGAACCTGCCACCTCTGGCATATGGGGCTGGCACCCTACTCCTTTGAGCCACAGGTGCCACCCTGTTTTTTGTTTTTTTTTTTTAAGAGGCAGAGTCTCCCTTTATTGCCCTTGGTAGCGTGCCGTGGCATCACACAGCTCACAGCAACCTCCAACTCCTGGGTTTAGGCAATTCTCTTGCCTCAGCCTCCTGAATAGCTGGGATTACAGGCACCCACCAGAATGCCTGGCTATTTTTTTGTTGCAGTTCAGCCAGGGCCGGGTTTGAACCCACTACCCTCGGTATATGGGGCCGGTGCCTTACTCACTGAGCCACAGGCACTGCCCTATTTCTGTTTTTTGAATGCTCAAATTATTCCGTCTTTGGCCAATAGGAGCTACTTCAAATTGCCTCTGGGTCCTTTGATATGACCCTAGCAATATAACTGCCATGGTACAATAAGATGCCCAAGATCATTTTGTACATTTTTTGCCCGAAACCTGAAATCATCCATTTTCTAAGGAATCTTGGTCCTTTTTAGTGGGAAGTGATATTTAAAGATGAAAATCTGCATACTAAGTGTTTCAGAATTATAATACCCATATTACTACTAATAGTAAAACCCACTGAATGCCATTTGAAGTTTCTTGTGGATCTCTTTGTCCTCAGGGCATTCCCCTTATCCCATTACGTATGTATAGTTCAAAATACTATGCTTTAAAGACATTCAAAATAATACTTTTTTTGGCTCAGCACCCATAGCACAGTGGTTATGGCGCTGGCTACGTACACTGAGGGTAACAGGTACCAACCCTCCGTGGGCCAGCTAAACAAGGACAACTGCAACAAAAAAAATAGCCCAGCATTGTGGTGGGCACTTGAATACTTTTAATTTTTATTTAATTTTTTTTAATTACATGAAATATTACATGGTTCCTGTCTTAGTGTGGGTTGCTCTAACAAAATACCACAGACTGCATGGTTTAAACAGCAGAAATTTATTTTCTCATGGCTCTAGATGCTGGGAGGTATAAGAAGGTACTGGCCAATTCAGTTCCCCAATGAGGACTCTCTTCTTGATTTGCAGAAGGCTGCCTTCTTGCTGTGTTCTCACATAGTAGAGAGAGAGCAAGTGAGCTCCATGTCTTCCTCATCCTATAACGACACTAGTCCTATTGTGGGATTCCACCCTTATGACCTCATCTAAACCTGATTACCTCCCAAGGCTCTGCCTCGAAACACTATTATATTGAGGGTTAGGGTTTTAACATATGATTTGGGGAACACACAAACATTCCATCTGTACCAGTTCCAAAGCCAGTAGCTTCCCTTTCTTTCTCTGCCACTTTTTCCCTTCCCTCATAGGAATAATTTTTTTAGTGTTTGGTTTATTCATCCATTATTTCTTTTTGACGATGTAAGCAAATATATACTCACATATAAATTTACATGTAACTATAGAAACCAAGTATATTTGTTTCTGTCTTTCCCCGTTTTATTATGCAAAAGGAAGCATTCTACAGTCTGGTGAACATAATAAAGAAACACTGAATTACACACTTTTATTTTATTTTATTATTTTTTATTTTTTGCAGTTTTTGCCAGGGCTGGGTTTAAATCCACCACCTCTGATGTATGGGGCCGGTGCCCTACTCTTTGAGCCTCAGGTGAAGCCCTGAATTATATACTTTTATTGTGAATTTTATGGTATATGAGTTATATTTCAATAACTTATTTTCTTTCATTCTCTCTTTTTTTTTTCTTTTGAGACAGTCTTACTCTATTTCCCTGGGTAGAATGCCATGGCATCACTGTAGCTCAGAGCAACCTCAAATTCTTGGGCTCTAGCAGTCCTCTTGCCTCAGCCGCCCAAGTTGCTGGGACTACAGGTGCCTGGCACAACACCCAGCTAGATTTTTATTTTTAGTAGACACAGTGTCTCACTTTGCTCGGGCTAGTCTCGAACTCCTGAGCTCAAGCAATCCACTTGCCTAGCTTCCCAGAGTGCTAGGATTATAGGTGTGAGTCACTGTGCCCAGCCCTATTTTAAGTTTTTTGAGGAACCTCCATATTGTTGTCCACTGTACTAATTGCATTCCTATCAACAGTGCACAAGTGTTCCCCTTTCTTCACATCCTTGTCAGCATTTGTAATTGTCTGTCTTTTGAATAAAAGCCATTTTAATTGGGGTGAGACTTTATATCCCTTTAAGAGCTCTTTCTCATTCTTCTTAGCTGCTGCTTTACACTCCATCTTTTCTTAACTTACTCAACCAGTCCCCTGTTAGTAGACACTTGGGGTGTTACCCTCTTAGCTGTTATAAGCAGTGCTGTAATGAATAGCCCTATGCATGTGTTATTCCATGTTTTTGAAGGGTGTCCATAGGATAGATTCCTAGATACAGGATTGCTGTGTAATTGCCATGGAGTTAATTTTGCCAAATTCTCCTCCATAGGGGTAGTATAATTTCAGTTAGAGTTTTCTTTTTCTTTGCAGTTTTTGGCCGGGGCTGGGTTTGAACCCCCCACTTCGGCATATGGGGCCAGCGCCCTACTCCTTTGAGCCACAGGTGCTGCCCCCAGAGAGTTTTCTTAAGTCTGACCTTAGTCCCTGCTGCTGCAGTGCCTGTTCAGCCTTGACTTCTCCTGGGCTAAGAGAACAAGATCAAGTCTGTCCATTCTTGTGCATCTCGGGGAGCCTGGGCAGGCCGAGGTCAGGGTAGGCTCCGATACCCCCTCACATTCTGCATTCTTCTTTCCCAGCTGGATCCTGTTTGATGAGAAGGACTTCAAGGGTGACCAGCACATTCTGTCTGAGGGCGAGTTCCCCACTCTCACAGCCATGGGCTGTCTAGCCTCCACAGTCTTGGGCTCTCTACAGAAGGTACCCCTGGTGAGTTTCCTTGGTCAGTTCTAGGCAACCCTTGAAGCAGAGGTTGCTGCTGAGGGGTCCTGGGCACGGGTCTCCTCTCACTTCCCAGTGAGCTTATGTAGGGTTGAATTTTTATTTTGTTGAAACACAGTCTCCCTTTGTTGCCCTTGGTAGAATGCTGTGGCGTCATAACTCACAGCAACCTCCAACTCTTGGGCTCAAGTGATCCTCTTGCCTCAGCCTCCCAAGTAGCTGGGACTAGAGGTGTGCACCCCAAAGCCCAGCTAGTTTTTCTATTTTTGTAGAGATGGGGTCTTGCTCTTGTTCAGGCAGGTCTCAAACTCCTGAGTTGAGGCAATCCACCCACCTTGGCCTCCCAGAGTGTTAGGATTACAGGAGTGAGTCATTGCACCTGGCCTTTTTTTTTTTTTTTTTTTGCAGTTTTTGGCCAGGGCCTCTTGAGCTCAAGTGATTCTCTTGTCTCAACCTCCTGAGTAGCTGGGACTACAGGCACCGGCCACAATGCCACAATGTCTGGCTATTTTTAGAGATGGGTTCTCACTCTTGCTTAGGCTGGTCTCAAACTCCTGAGCTTAAGCAGTCCACCTGCCTCTGCCTCCTAGAGTGCTAGGCGTGAGCCCTTGTACCTGCTGAATTTAGTCTTTATCTGAATTGCCCCAGGTCTCCTTGACTCTAAGCTTCAAAACCAGTTCAATTTACTAGCTATTCATTGAGCACCTGCTAAAATAGGACCTGAGGACACTGAACAAAATGGGGCACAGCTCTGCCTTCAAGGAGCCTATAAAGATTACATGTAGGCTCGGCGCCTGTAGCTCACTAGAGCTGGTGAGTTCATATCTAGCCCAGGCCTGCCAAACTACAATGACAAACAACTACAACCAAAAAATAGCCAGGTGTTGTGGTGGTTGCCTGTAATCCCAGCTACTTAGGAGGCTGAGGCAAGAGCATCGCTTAAGCCCAAGAGTTTGAGGTTGTTATGAGCTGTGACGCCATAACACTCTACCTAGGGTGACATAGTAAGACTCTGTCTCAAAAAAAAAAAAAAAAAAAGATTACATACAGAGTGGTGTATCTAGATTCAAAAGTAGGGCAGGGATGTTAATTAACACTCAGGGGTGTTAATCCCTCTCCTGCCTGGAGCAGGGTGCTGCCCAGGTGATGTTCTATGCAGGGAGGAGTAACAGAACCAACTAGAAAGATGGCTCTGCCGTAGACAGAGAGAGGGGGAAGGGATATATCCCCAGAATAGATGTTGATATCCTGAACCTGGGAAGAGATGGACGGAAGTGATGTGGGCCACTAAAGATCTGGCATCTGTAGGACGTGGTGACTAACAGTGTGGGCAGCTCCCAGTCAGAACAACTGACACTTACTGAGCGTGTGGCGTGTGCCAGGTGGCATTTAAAAGGCTTCCCATGAGGGCTGGGGGCAGTGGCTTATGCCTGTAATCCTAGCACTCTGGGAGGCTGAGGCAGGTGGATTGCCTGAGCTCACGGGTTCTAAACCAGCCTGAGCCAGAAGGAGACCCCGTCTCTAAAAATAGCCAGGCGTTGTGGCAAGTGCCTATAGTCCTGACTGCTCGGGAGGCTGAGACAAGAGGATCACTTGAGCCCAGGAGTTTGAGGTTGCTGTGAGCTATGATGCCATGGCACTCTACCGAGGGTGACAAAGTGAGACTGTCTCAGAAAAAAAAAAAAAAAAGGCTTCCCATGAACTTCCCATGAACTAAGCTTAAGGCCTTTAATCTTCACCACAACCCTAAGTTTCCAACATTGTCTCCCTTTTCCAGTTGTAGAAAGTAGGCACCAAGTTGGTGATAGACAGAGCAAGGCCTGTCCCTAGGCAGGTGGCCCAGTTGGTGATAGACAAAGCAAGGCCTGTCCCTAGGCAGGTGGCTCTGGAGTCCAAGCCGCTTACAGCTACATGCTGGATTCTGAAGACAGACTTGGTTCTGAAGACCAGCTTTAGGCCCCAAGAAAGCAGTTTACTCTCTCTAGCCTGTTTCCTCCCTATGAAATGGGGATAATGATAGGTTCTACCTTATAGGATAGCTGAGGACTTATAATGAGATCAGATAAAGCACTGAACGCAGAATCTGGCATGTCGTAAGCCCTGAACAAATGAGAACTGTGAGAACTGCTGTCATTACCAGCATTCCTGTTACGGTGCTGATGAGGAGGAGAGGAGGTAGAGTGAGCCCCAGGTTTTCAGCCTGGCTGCTGGTTCTTAGAAGTGCTATTTGATGGAAAGGCCTGATCTGGCACAGGCTGCCTCTGAGGATACGGAACACACAAGCTGGCAGTGTCCAGGAGCCAGTGGCCCTGTGGGACAGAGCTGAGGAGGGACAGGGCTGAAGTACGCAGGCTGTGGACCGTCAGGGCTCAGGCTCTTGTGGCCTCACCGTCCTCCGTCCCCCATCCCCCCAGCACTTTTCAGAGCCCTCCATCTTCCTGTTTGGACTCGAGTGCTTTGAGGGGAAGGAGATTGAGCTCAGCGGGGAGGTGCGGAGCCTGCAAGCGGAGGGCTTCAACAACCACGTGCTGTCTGTGCGGATCAAGGGAGGCGTGTGAGTGTGCAGTGGAGAAGCCGGGGGTGTGGGGGGGCTGGCGGGGATGAATAGTGAGTGGGACGGAACCCACCGCACCCTGCCCCTCCTCTCAGAGCCAGGAAGGAGGGCAATGCAGACTGAGAAGGCCGCTCAGGACCTACTTTGCCCTTCAGTCCCCTAACCCTGCTCCCAGCCTCCTTCTCCTGCCTCAGCTGATCCCAGCCACAGAAGAGGAGGTGGAGAACGTTCTGACACCCCTTCCTCCTCCTCTCCCTGTCTGTCTCCCTGTCTGTGTCTCTGGCACCTGCTGGGCCCAGATGGGTGCTGTGTGAGCACAGTGACTTCCGGGGCCGCCAGTGGCTGGTAGGCAGCTGTGAGATCACAAACTGGCTGACCTACAGCGGCACACAGAGAATCGGCTCCCTCTACCCCATCAAGCAGGTGGGCAGCGCGTCTGGGCTCAAGTGTGTCCGGGTGGGCGTGGCTGGCTGTGTGTCTGTGTTTCCCAAACATAATCATTTGTGTGTTTCTGTCACAATTTTGGCACATGATCATTCCTCTTGAAACATTATTTACCTAGTATTTTTCTTTATTAAGCTCACTTTTTTTTTTTTTTTGGAGTCAGAGTCTCACTCTGTCACCCTGGGTAGAGTGCAACCTCAAACTCTTGGGCTTGAGCAATGTCCTTTTACCTCAGCTCTGAAGTAGCTGGGACTACAGGCACGCACTACCATGCCCAGCTAGTTTTTCTATGCTTAGTAGAGACGGGGTCTTGCGCTTGCTCAGGCTGGTCTTGAACTCCTGAGCTCAAGCCATCCACCTGCCTCAGCCTCCCAGAGTGCTAGGATTACAGGTGTGAGCTGCCTCATCTGCCTAACTCACCTTTTTGTAAACCTTGTCCTTGTCCTAAGGAATAATATCCACAAAGTAATGAGTTTGATGTCAATGTATGATTTTTTTCTTATAGACATTATAATAAAAACATTATCATTAAATTTTCATTTCATTTTTTTCTTTTCTTTTTTCTTTTTTTCTGAGACAGGGTCTCACTTTGTCACCCTTGGTAGAGTGCCATGGTGTCATAGCTCACAGCAACCTCAAACTCTTGGGCTTAAGCGATGCTCTTGCCTCAGCCTCCACAAGTAGCTGGGACTACAGGCCCCTGCCACAATGCCTGGCTATTACATTTTTTTCTTCTTAAAAATTCATAAATTGCTTTTTTTTTGGAGAGAGTCTCACTGTGTCACCCTCAGTAGAATGCTGTGGCGTCATAGCTCACAGCAACCTCAAACTCTTGGGCTCAATTGATTCTCTTGCCTCAGCCTCCCGAGTAGTTGGGCCTACAGGCACCTGCTGCAACAGCCAGCTATTTTATTTTATTTTATTTTATATATTTTTTTGAGGCAGAGTCTCACTGTGTTGCCCTTGGTAGAGTGCCATGGTGTCACAGCTCACAGCAACCTCAAACTCCTGGGCTTAAGTAATTCTCCTGCCTCAGCCTCCCAAGTAGCTGAGACTAGAGATGCCGCCACAGTGCCTGGCTATTTTTTGTTGTAGTTGTCATTGTTTAGCTGGCCTGGGCTGGGTTTGAACCCACCAGCCTCAGTGTATGTGGCTGGCGCCATAACCACTGTGCTACAGGCACCGAGCCCCAGCTAGTTTTTATTATTATTATTATTATTTATTTTTTATTTTTTTGAGACAGAGCCTCAAGCTGTCACCCTGGATAGAGTGCTGTGGCATCACAGCTCACAGCAAACTCCAATTCCTGGGCTCAAGCGAGTCTCTTGCCTCTGCCTCTCAAGTAGCTGGGACTACAGGCGCCAGCCACAATGCCCGGCCATTTTTTGGTTGCAGCCGTTATTGTTGTTTGGCGGGCCTGGGCTGGATTAGAACCCTCCAGCTCAGGTGTACGTGGCTGGTGCCTTAGCCCATTGAGCCACAGGTGCTGAGCCATTTTATTATTATTTTTTTAGAGACAAAATCTCACTTTATCACCCTCAGTAGAGTGCTGTGGCATCACAGCTCACAGCAACCTCCAAATCGTGGGCTTAGGTGATTCTCTTGCTTCAGCCGCTGGAGTAGCTGGGACTACAGGCGCCCGCCACAACACCCAGCTATTTTTTTGTTGTTGCAGTTTGGCCAGGGCCAGGTTCGAACCTGCCACCGCCCCCCAGCTAGTTTTTAGAGATGGGAGTCTCACTCTTGCTCTCACTGGTCTTGAACCCATGAGCTCAGGCAATCTACCCACCTCAGCCTCCCAGAGTGCTAGGATTACAGACATGAGCCACCGTATCAGGCTATTTTTATTTTTTTTGAGACAGAGTCTGACTCTGTTGCTTTGGGGTTGAGTGCTGTGGCATTATCACAGCTCATAGCAATCTCAAACTCTTGGGCTCAAATGATCCTCATGCCTCAGCTTCCCTAGTAGCTGGGACTACAGATGCCTAACACAATACCCAATTAATTTTTCTGTTTTTAGTAGACACAGGGCTCTTGTTCAGGCTGGTCTCAAACTCCTAAACTGAAGTAATCCTCTTGCCTCTGCCTCCTAGAGTACTAGGATTAAAGGCATGAGCCACTGTGCCTGGCCATTATTAAATTTTCAAAAAATAAGTTTATCGGTGGCACCTGTGGCTCAGTGAGTAGGGCGCCAGCCCCATATACCGAGGGTGGCAGGTTTAAGCCCGGCCCCTGCCGAACTGCAAAAAAACAAACAAAAAACATAGCCGGGCATTGTGGCGGGCGCCTGTAGTTCCAGCTACTCGGGAGGCTGAGGCAGAAGAATCATCTAAGCCCAGGAGTTGGAGGTGGCTGTGAGCTGTGTGACGCCATGGCACTCTACCAAGGGCGATAAAGTGAGACTCTGTCTCTACAAAAAAAAAAAAAAGTTTATCCATCTAGGACTAAAAATGATATCACGTACCACCTACTGGTAGTAAGCACACCTCACTTGGGGAAACGCTATGTCTGCACATGCATTTCTGTGTGTCTGTGGCTGCAGGTATGGACTTGGTTCTCTTTTATGCACATAGTATGTGGGCTCTGTGTGTGTGTCTTTGCAGGTATGTGCCCATCTGAGGGTGTTTCCTTTTTGGTTTTTTTTTTGAGACAGCGTGTCACTCAGTTGCTCTGGGGTGAGTGCTGTTGCATCATAGCTCATAGCAACCTTGAACTCCTGGGCTCAAGCGATTCTCTTGCCTCAGCCTCCCAAATAGCCGGGACTACAGGCACCTGCCACAACGCCCGGCTATTTTTTTTTTAGAGAAGGGATCTCGCTCTTGCTCAGGCTGATCTTGAACTTCTGAGCTTAGGCAATCCACTCACCTCAGCCTCCCAGAGTGCTAGGATTACAGGTGTGAGCCTATCTGAGGGTATCTCTGTGCTCAGGATATTACATAGAACCTCTGTAAGTTGACCAACCAAGTGACTGTAAGACATTGGTCAACATAAGAAACAAGGCCTACTATACTGATACAGACATGTGGTGAGTGTCTATGAAAATTAGATCAACCGGCTCTCGGCGCCTGTGGCTCAACAGGCTAAGGCGCCAGCCACATACACCTGAGCTGGCGGGTTCGAATCTAGCCTGGGCCCGCCAAACAACAATGGTGGCTGCAACCAAAAAAATGGCCAGGCATTGTGGCAGGTGCCTGTAGTCCCAGCTACTTGGGAGGCAGAGGCAAGAGACTTGCTTGAGCCCAGGAATTGGAGGTTGCTGTGAGCTGTGATGCTACAGCACTCTACCCAGGGTGACAGCTTGAGACTCTGTCTCAAAAAAAAAAAAAGAAAATTAGATCAACTAAAGGCGGTGGTCAATGTAGGGTGGTGGTCAACTATGAAGGTTCTACTGTAATTTGTGTCCATGTGTCTGTATGCTCTGCTGATGATCTGTATGTATGTGTCTGTCTATCTGTAGGAGTGTATTTATGGCTGTGCGTGCTTGTACCTGTGATACTGTTGAGAGAGGACATTTGTGTCGTCCCTATATCCACACTCTTGTAACATCCTTGGTGAAAGAAATCTTGGAGATTGTCTCCACTCCTCACATTTTACAGATGGGGAAATAAAGGCCCAGAGAAGTGGACAAGGATTTACTCTGCAATCTTGGGCAAGTACTATACTTCCCTGGACCTCCATTTCTTCATCTTTAAAATGGGGATAATATGCATCATGGGTTTGTTGTGACGACTGATGATAAATTATATATGTACAACCCATAGAACAGTGCTCAAGTGGGTAAGCGCTCAACCAACATTAGCTGTGATTATTATTAGTATCATTACTGCTGCCACTATCTAAGACCCCTAGCTGATTCTGACCAAGGGGCCAAGTCTGATGTCTAACAGCCCAGTGTCCACCCAGTTGGGGCCCTCTTCAGCACAGGTGTGTGCATGTCTGTATTCCCGCACACGTCTATCCTTGCAGCAAACAGAAGTGCCTGGCACAGAGGTTAGGATGTGTGTGTTTATGTGCCTGCATGTATCCAGCGTTTGTGCTTCCTGTGAACTTCTATGCCACCATGTGGCCCACGAGTGTTATCTATCAGTTTGTAACTCTGCACACATCTGTGGGTATCTATGAACCTGGGACTCTGTGTATCTGTGTGTGTGTGTGTAATGTGTATGCCTTCCTCACATGTATGTAAAGAAGGGGTGACTTAGACACAGGGTCAAGGAAAGTTTGGAGGCAGGATGGAGGGCTTGGGACCTTGATACTGCAGAGTCCAGAGTCTAAGGTATTGGAGGCCCAGGTTGGGGCATACTCCCTGGGGCCCCTGATTCAGCCTCTCCCCACCACCAGCGCCGGGTTTATTTCCGCCTCTGGAATGCAGCACTGGGGGGATTCCTGGCAGTTCCAGACCACGTGGAGGACATGAAGGCAGGCCGTGTAGTGGTCTCTGATCCCCGAGCTGGAGGAAGCTGCGTCTGGTACTATGAAGATGGGCTGCTGAAGAACCAGGTACTGATTGAGGGGCTAGGACAGAGACACCCAAACCCACCTTGGGGAGTCCCAGCCCAGTCAGGAACCCTGGGGCAGTGGAGAATACAGGCTGTGTACCCCTGGGCAAGTCATACTCTGTAAAACAAGAGCATTGAACCAGATGCTTCTAAGGGAGCCCCCAGCTCTGATATCCTGTGACAGAACTTGAATCCTGTTATTAATGATAGCTTCACTCCAGACATTTCCTGAACTCCTAATATGTGCCAGGCACTGTTCTAGGTGCTGGGGATACAGCAGTGAGAAATGAGAGAGACAGAAACAACTTACGTGAGTAAAATATCTTAGTATCTTAGATGAGGAAAGTGCAATAGAGGAAAGAGAAATCAAGAAAGGAGAATAAAAAATATCAAATAGCTCTGACAAGGGGAGCCCTTGCAGAGAAGGTGACGTTTGAGGCAGGCAGCCGTGCAGAGATGTCTGAGGGAAGAGCATTTCAAGCAGAGGGAACAGCAAGTACAAAGCCTTGAGGGGGGAATGTGCCTGACATTTTCTACCTCAGTAGCTGGAGGGAAGTTTCAGACGGGGAAGTAGCAGGAGATGAGGTCAGAAAGGCTATGGGAACTAGAGGTCTTTGTAGACCATTGAGAAGTTTTGTCTTTTCCTTGGAATGAGAAGTGCAGGGCACCTTTCACACAAATGCCTCAGATAATCCTTAGTCTAGAGCACTATAGGACAGGAGAGGTTAAATATTTTATTGGAAGTCACACAGCCAGTAAATGTGTGGAGGTTTGTCTGATGCTAAAGCCTGTGCTTTGGAAGTCATTCATGGAAGGCTTCCTGGAGGTGTTAATATTTTTCCAGCTCTTTTATGATTTCTCACATTGAACCCTCCCCAAAGCCTGCATTTAGAAACTCCCATCCCCAAGAAAACTGAAGCCCAGAAAGGTTAAGAGATTTGCCCAGGGTTACAGTCGATAAGAGCCAGGATTCAAAGCCAGATGTGTCAAGGGTGTCTTGGGTATGGTGAGTCCCTGTGGGGAAGAACAGTGCCTGATGACCTTCTGGTGCCTCAGGTGGCCCCCACCATGAGCCTGCAGGTGATTGGACCTCCCAGCCCAGGTTCCAAGGTTGTGCTGTGGGCTGAGAGCCGCCTGCCACGCCAGACATGGAGCATCAATGAATCAGGCCACATCTGCAGCCAGATGTTCGAAGGCCAGATTCTGGATGTGAAAGGTAAGGTGGGGTTAGCATAGCAGAGGGCCCTTGGGGTGGGGGCTGAGGGCTGTGGAGTCCCCAGCTTCATTTCACCATCTTCCTATCTCTTAATTCCTCTCCTGTAGGTGGCCGGGGCTATGACCGGGACCATGTGGTGCTATGGGAGCTGACCAAGGAGAGGGTGTCCCAAATCTGGACCATGCACGTGCTTTGAATTCTCCTACCCCAGCCCTGGAGATGTTTTCCAGGATTAATGTTTTTATAGTAACATAAGCTACTTTCTAATATGCTGTCAGGTATCCTTATCTTTGTGCACATTGATATTTGGAAGTAGGGTGGAAATTTGTCTCCCTGCCTTCTTTCCCCTACCCTTTCCCCTGCTTTTTCCCTTGGGTTCCAGCTTTGGAGCCCAGATGTAAGGCCTCTCTCTGCCAGCAGAGGGAGCCCTGGGACCAGATTACTGGAGTGTGTCCTGGGCAGTCGTCAGTCAGCCAGAAGAGTGTGTGTGTGTGTGTGTGTGTGTGCGCGTGCGTGCGTGTGTGTGTGTGTGATTGATTGAGAGAGAGAGAGAGACAACTCACAGCAATCTCCAACTCCTGGTCTTAGGCGATTCTCTTGGCTCAGCCTCCAGAGTAGCTAGGACTACAGGCGCCTGCCAGAACGCCCAGGTAGTTTTTGTTGCAGTTTGGCCGGGGCCAGGATCGAACCTGCCACCCTCAGTATATGAGGCTGGCACCCTACTCACTGAGTTACAGGTACCACCCCAGAAGGTGTGTTTGAAGAGCCTGTTCTGGCAGGCTCTGGCACTGGGCTGTCCTGCCCTCAGGGCACTCATATTCCAGGGGAGGATTCTGACAGGTAGGGTGACACCTCTATGGCAGGGTAAGAATGGAAGTGGAGGAATGCGCAAAGCAGGCACCTAAACCAGCTGCCTGAAGGAGAGATGTAGAAGTGGGAAGCAGTCAGTCAAGTTAGCGTTGGCAGAGGGAAGATGTTCTAGGGATGCAGACAAGTCCAGGGGTGAAACTTACAAGTTCAGTGGGACAGGCAAGGGAGCTGAGTGGGGCCACACCCTAAAGGTCTGTGTCCTCAGGCCTCTTCTTCACTTCCCCCAATTCTGGTCTCAAGGTCTAGGTTTGGCCTCAGTCAAAGAAGCTAGTATGGGTGGCTGGGTCCCTAGCCCAGCTCAGGGAGGACAGGACATAGAAAAGGAGGAACCCCCGCTGTTCTCTGAGGTCCCCAAGGAAGAGGCTGAGATGAGAAGGGCCCTTGCTGCTCTGGGGCTCTCTTCCTCCTCTGCAGCTTCCAATTTCCACACCCCAACTCAATGTTTTTAGGAGACCAGGAAAGGTTGGAGCAGCTGTTTATCATCACTGCCTCTCCAGCCCATGGGCAGCGAGTGGGAAGTAGACAGATGCCCTGTCCTCCTTCTACAGCCCCCAGTTGCTTGTGGGGCTGGTTCTCCAGGAACCCACAGACTGAGGAGGCATATTCCTAGGACCAAAAATCTCCCTGGATCTGTCATGCTGAGGAGATCCAGTACTGAGGTAGGGGATCACTGGACCTGGGATGTCCAGGATCTGGGTGGTGGGATCTTTGGGACCATCATTCCCAAACATCCACATACAAGTAAAGGAAATATAATTGAAGGGGTTGGCAAGGATGCCAAGTTCTGGGTCCTGGCACTCAGCATTGGGCTATGGGCAGGGAAGCCGGGTGGGTGCTACCTGGTGCCACTTTCCTTGCTGGTGGGGGCTGAGAAGCTCTTTGATACTGCTGGACACCTGACTTTTAGGGCCCAGCAATGTCCAATGAACACGCGTAAGACCCCACTCCAAGTACGAGGATAAATTTATTGACCTCTGGCTGGAGGCTGCCTGCCCCACCATATCAGTACTGCCCCAGTTTGGCCATTGCCCCCACAGCCCTGCCTGTTGGTTTCTACAATCTGGTGATCTCTGACATCAACCCCTCCCAACAGTGAGGGAGAATTCTCTTGCAAGTGACTGGCAGCTGTTTCAGGGGGCCCAGGGTAGGGGCTGAGGCACCTCAGCTGAGGTGGAAGAGGTGTATTAGGGTGTTGGTCAAAAAGAAGAGGAAGCTGCCTCCACCCATGTTGTGGAATGCCAAGGTATCAGCAGCACCGCTGGCGCTTTCGGTCTCGTTTCCCAAGACTCCAGTTTGTATCTGCAAGAGGAGAAGCAGAGGAAGCTCAGAGGCACTTTAGAATCCCCTGTTTGTTATTTAAAGACACAGTCCTCTCCCCTAACTCCATAAAACAGTCCTGTTTCTGTCCTATGTGATCACTATTTACACTGAGATGTTTGGCTGATTCCTGCCTTTCCCTACAAAGGTATTCCCTGGCCCATCTCTCTTAGGCCACCAGCCTCTCCAGCATACATGGAGACAGGGAGCCCCAGCCCTTGACCTTACTAGCCCAGCAAGGCCTTAGCCACCAAGCTCAGTTTCCTTATCTTCTAAATCAGAAGTTCATCTTAGTCATGAGGGTCACACAAGTCAGGCCTGAGTGAGAAGCACTTGGCCTAGTGTGGGTGGGCAGATGACGGGTGAGAAGTAGCTAGATGGTGAACAGGCTGTCCTTAATGCTTGATCAAGCTCAACTAAAGTTGCTCTTGATGGAGATTAAGCTGTTTTTGATGGTGATCAAGCTATTCTTGATGCTTGAACAAGCTGTTCTTGATCTAGAACCTGATAGCCCCTGCCTCTATACTGACTGGTCCCCTCCGGGGTACATGGGGTTTGACCAAAGCTGCCTCCTGGAATAGCAGTTGATTTTAAGACCCCATTTCTGAAGTGCTAGAGTTCTGTATTCCCAAGTATCCAGACTTCTCTGGGTGAGAGAGTGGTTGGGGTGGGAGGTATAGGGTTTCCCACTACCTCTGGAACTACAGCAGGCTCCATGTGGACATCTGGCCCTTCCAGACCATCTCCCCAGGCCCCCTGTGGGTTTGTGCCGTCCTTACTCAGGGTGTCTTCCCAAGCTTCCAATTCTCTATTATCCCTCGGTACCCCTCGGGTGCCTTAGCATGCCTAGCACCCTGTAAGTTCTCCCAGCTGTGGATTCAGGCTTCTATCTGGGGCAGCCCTCAAAGCAATCCAGCTCCAGCCAGAAGAGTTGGAAGGTGGGGCAGCTGAGCCCCCTGCATCCCTTGTTCCCCCATTGAGACCTTTCTGCCTCTGCTCCCCAGGGAGTAGGCTGGGTCTCTGGGAGCCTGCATTCCCTTCCTGTTGTGCCACCCAGGTTTGGGGAGTCCTGGGTGGTGGTGCCAGGAGCTCTGAAAGACTGCTTTTACCTGAATCATAACCAGGAGGCTGATGGTGAGGAAGAGAAAGCCCTTCATCTTGGGAGGATCTTGGTGGCTCTCTCTTGATAGCAGCTTTTGGCTAAGAGCGATGAGCCGGGGCTGTGCGGTCCTCTTGGCCTGGCTGCTTTTGAACCAGGAGACAGGGGAGGCGGGGTGGTTGGTGTAGGGAGAGGAAGGAGGGCCTATGGGGAAGGCAGGGAGGGTGCTGCTTCCTTTCCACGGGTGGGGGGGTGTGTGTTAAGAGATGCCCCAGGTTCTAAGGGTGTGGCCATGAGTTCTGGAGAGGGACCTGGCTGGCCTACCGTGGTAGGGTGGTAGGCCAACTGAGGGTCACTGCCATAGCAAACAGGCCCTGGGCTTGAAGTCTTCAGTCTTGGGAGTTGAGTTTTGGTTTAATTTCTTACCAACTTGAGACCCCGGGCCAGAAATTATACTTCTGTGAGCCTTTCACAAAAGAGCTGCTGGAGGATTAAATGTAATGCGTATAATTACCCATTTTTATTTTTTTATTTTTTTATTTTTATTTTTTGAGACAGAGCCTCAAGCCGTCACCCTGTATAGAGTGCTGGGGCATCACAGCTCACAGCAACCTCCAATTCCTGGGCTCAAGCGAGTTTCCTGCCTCTGCCTCCCAAGTAGCAGGGACTATATAGGTGCCCGCCACAACGCCCGGCCATTTTTTGGTTGCAGCCACCATTGTTGTTTGGTGGGTCCGGGCTGGATTCGACCCTGCGAGCTAAGGTGTATGTGGCTGGTGCCTTAGCCCATTGAGCCACAGGTGCCGAGCCTAATTACCCATTTTTAAAAAGGCAACACAGGTTCTGCGCCTGTAGCTCAGTGGCTAGGGCACCAGCCACAAACACTGGAGCTGGCGGGTTCGAATCCAGCCCAGGCCTGCCAAACAACAATGACAACTACAACCAAAAAGTAGCCGGGCATTGTGGTGGGCAACTGTAGTTCAAGCTACTTGGGAGACCAAGTCAAGAGAATTGCTTAAACCCAAGAGTTGGAGGTTGTTGTGAGCTGTGATACCATAGCACTCTACCCAGG
>CAUYRH010144211.1:0-19778 GCA_963574655.1 Perodicticus potto
AGAGTGCCGTGGCATCACAGCTCACAGCAACCTCCAATTCCTGGGCTCAAGCGAGTCTCCTGCCTCCGCCTCCCAAGTAGCTGGGACTACAGGCGCCCACCACAACGCCTGGCCATTTTTTGGTTGCAGCTGTCATTGTTGTTTGGCAGGTATGGGCTGGATTTGAACCCGCCAGCTCAAGTGTACGTGGCTGGCGCCTTAGCCTGTTGAGCCACAGGCGCCCAGCCTAGATAATTTACATTTATGCACCCAAATATTTATGTATTTTTCCAATTCTAGCAGCTGTAGCTTTAAAATAAAATTTATATTTTGGCGAGACTATTCTAAATATATATATATATAATTACTGAATTACTTAATTTTTTTATTTATTATTTTTATTATTTTGAGACCAAAGTCTTACTCTGCTGCTTTGGGTAGAAAGTTATGGTGTCATCATAGCTCTCAGGAACCTCAAAGTCATGGGCTCAAGAGATCTTCCTGCTTCAGCCTCCTGAGTAACTGGGACTACAGGCACCTGCCACCATGCCCAGCTTGTTCCTCTCTTTTTTTGTAGAGATGGGGGTTGCTCTAGCTGGTCTCGAACTACTAAGCTCCAGTAATCCTCCTGTCTGGGCCTCCCAGAATGCTGGGATTACAGGCGTGAGCCACCACACCCTGCCTTCTAAAAATATTAAATTGAGTTTGTTTGCTATTTTTTCCCCTCTCCCCCCATGCTGTTGAGAAAGTACTCAAGCTTCAAAATTCCATGCTTCAGAGATTACTATGGAGCTGAAAACTGAAGCAACCAGAAGTCACGGGCTCTTTCTGTTTTTAATAAAACTGAAGGGCAGAAAAGATTATGTGGAATGGATTATTGGAGCTGTCTTGGAGAACCACTGGGGAGGGAAAAAGCTTTTGACGGGAGATCAGAAACAGTTTGATGGGCTCCACAGTGAAGATCTGAGTCCTGCGGTGCCCAGGGGCCTCCTGTTCACTGCACCCAGCCCACACCCATAGGTTTTAAGACCGTACTGGCCACGGTCAAGGGTAGACACCTCCAAGGAAGATCACAGGCAGGATGGATCCCAGTCCTGAGAGAAGCACTAAGCTCTGGGGCCGAGAAGCACTAAGCTCTGGGGCCCACAAGCAGTGGGACTTCTGGACTTGAAGAACGTACGCTTGGGCAAAGAAAGACGGGCTGATGATGACCAACGTGGATCGATGGCAATTACCACAGGGGCCTTATCAACCTCTGGGTGCTCTGTTCAGAACCTTGACCATTAACGAGTCCTAAAAATGTCTACAACTGAATTTCACCCTAGTCCAGAAGTATGGAACCTCAGAATTACTTTCATATGAAGTAAGAAAATAAATTTGTTGTAAAAAACTAACAAAAAATAGAAAAAAATCTAAACCAAACCTACTTTCTTCTCATTTTTGGTTAAGAAATGGGGTCTTGCTATGTTGCCCAGGCTGACCTCAAATTCCTAGATTCAAGCGATCCTCTCACCTTAGCCCAGGAGCTGGGACTACTTTGTGTTTTGTAGTGCCAGGCTTCCCTTCTTGAAAAAAAGAGAGAGGGGGAAAAAAAAAAAAAAAAAGAATCCTCTACACATTCTGGAGTAGAGAAACAACCAAAGAATGAAAGAAGTCTATTTTTTTTTTTTGCAGTTTTTGGCCAGGGCCGGGTTTGAACCTGCCACCTCCGGTATTTGGGGCCGGCACCCTACTCCTTTGAGCCACAGGCACCGCCCAAAAGAAGTCCTTTTTTTTTTTTTTTTTTGAGACAGAGCCTCAAGCTGTCACCCTGGATAGAGTGCCGTGGCATCACAGATCACAGCAACCTCCAATTCCTGGGCTCAGCAAGTCTCCTGCCTCTGCCTCCCAAGTAGCTGGGACTACAGGCACCCACCACAATGCCTGGCCATTTTTTGGTTGCAGCTACCATTGTTGTTTGGTGGGCCCAGGCCGGATTCGAACCCGCCAGCTCAGGTGTACATGGCTGGCGCCTTAGCCTGTTGAGGCACAGGTGCCAAGCCAGAAGTCCATTTTTATATAGAGAAGTGTCCGACCTTTTTTCTTTTCTGCCACACATTGGAAGAATAAGAGTCGTCTTGGGCCACGTAGTAAATACACAAACACTAAGGAAAGCAGGTTAGAAAAAAAAAGGTCTGTGCATACTTTTTGAGATATCCAACACCACAGATAAGCAAAAATGTCCCCACAAAATTATCATGCAGCCACGTAGCCCACAGGCCGCAGGGTGGAACCCCCTGGAACTACAACCCATCTGGATTCCAAATACCTTCACAATACTAAATAACTAAACACAGTGTTTTCTTTTTATCTCTGCACAGTTCTGAAAACATTCTTTATTACGGAGCTTAGAGAGGAAGCTCCCAAGAGCCAGGAGAGGTTCCTCAAT
Source organism: Perodicticus potto (assembly GCA_963574655.1). Taxonomy (NCBI): domain Eukaryota; kingdom Metazoa; phylum Chordata; class Mammalia; order Primates; family Lorisidae; genus Perodicticus; species Perodicticus potto. The sequence goes on from CAUYRH010144211.1 coordinate 2,408, forward strand.
GCAGACAGCTGACTCTAGACTACGGTGCTGCACCAGCAGATTTCAGGCTGCTCTTAACTCTGACCTGGGAGCATTCACACTGCCAGGGGGTTGCTTCTCTGAGCTGTTTCAGGGGAATGATCTGGAGGAAACATGCTGGGTTGGTGGCTGGCCGAGGTCCAACTACACTACCAAGATCCCAGCAGGGGCATTTGTATTAAGAAAGACACAGGCAGACTTGGGGTCACTCCTGTGCAATAATGCTGCAAAGTTTGTTCCCAAACATCCTACTTCACTGCAGTGGGAGAATCACACGTCAAACCCAGACTATGCACCATTTTTACAGAGCCTGAATTTCAGTGCGAACTTCTTTAATCTGGGAACACTACAAAAGTCAAACGTAAAATTTCTGTTCACTCATATTCAAAAGGAAGAAAAAGATCCCATGGAATTTTTAATTCCATAAACATGGTTTAAACCCTTAATGCTCAATTAACTATCATACATAAAGGAAAAATAGTAATATGTTAGTAGTCTGTAATGCCAACTATTGCTTTTGGTCCATAATTCTTTTTTTTTTGTAGAGACAGAGTCTCACTTTATTGCCCTCGGTAGAGTGCCGTGGTGTCACACTGCTCACAGCAACCTCCAACTCCTGGGCTTAGGTGATTCTCTTGCCTCAGCCTCCTGAGTAGCTGGGACTACAGGCGCCCACCACAATGCCCGGCTATTTTTTTGTTTTGCAGTTCGGCCAAGGCTGGGTTTGAACCTGCCACTTTTGGCATATGGGGCCAGCGCCCTACTCGCTGAGCCACAGACGCCGCCCCATAATTCTTTTTATATCAAAAATTCCATTTGTAGCTTTCCTTTTGCTTGACTATGGCTGTATTTTCTCTAAAAGTTATGAGTAAAAATACAAGAAAACATGAGACACTGTGACCTATCAATAGAAAAAGGCCAGATGGGGTACAGTGGCTCACACCCACAATCCCAGAAGGGTGCAGTGGCTCACACCCACAATCCCAGCGGGGCACAGTGGATTACACCCACAATCCCAGCAGGGCACAGTGGATCACACCCACAATCCCAGCGGGACACAGTTGATCACACCCACAGTCCCAGCTGGGCACAGTGGCTCACACCCACAGTCCTAGCGACGCACAGTGTATCACACTCACAGTCCCAGCGGGGCACAGTGGCTCACACCCACAGTCCCAGCAGGACACAGTGGCTCACACCCATAATCCCAGCGGGGCACAGTGGCTCACACCCACAATCCCAGCGGGGCGCAGTGGCTCACACCCACAATCCCAGTGGGACACAGTGGCTCACATCCACAATCCCAGCAGGACACAGTGGCTCACACCCACAATCCCAGCTGGGTGCAGTGGCTCACACCCACAATCCCAGAGGGGCCCAGTGGCTCACACCCACAATCCCAGCGGGGCGCAGTGGCTCACACCCACAATCCCAGCAGGGCGCAGTGGCTGACAGCCACAATCCCAGCAGGACGCAGTGGCTCACACCCACAATCCCAGGGGGGCACAATGGCTCACACACACAATCCCAGGGGGGCACAGTGGCTCACACCCACAATCCCAGCAGGGCACAGTGGCTCACGCCCACAATCCCAGCAGGACACAGTGGCTCACACCCACAATCCCGGGTGGAGCAGAGTGGTTCACACCCACAATCCCAGCAGGGCACAATGGCTCACGCCCACAATCCCAGGAGGACACAGTGGCTCACACCCACAATCCCGGGTGGAGCAGAGTGGCTCATACCCACAATCCCAGCAGGGTACAGTGGCTCACACCCACAATCCCAGCAGGGCACAGTGGCTCACACCCACAATCCCAGTGGGGCACAGTGGCTCACACCCACAATCCCAGCAGGACACAGTGGATCACACCCACAGTCCCAGCAGGACACAGTGGATCACACCCACAGTCCCAGCAGGACACAGTGGATCACACCCACAATCCCAGCGGGGCACAGTGGCTCACACCCACAATCCCAGCGGGGCACAGTGGCTCACACCCACAGTCCCAGCAGGGCACAGTAGCTTACACCCACAATCTCAGCACTCTGGGAGGATCAGGCAGGAGGGTCCCTTGAGCTCAGGAGTACAGCTCAAGGACCTGCCTGAGCAAGAGCAAGATACCTGTTTATACTAAAAATAGAAAGAATTAGCCATGTGTAGTTCCAGCTACTTGGGGAGGCTGCAGCAGGAGGATTGCTCTGAACCCAGGAGGGGTTGCTGTGAACTAGGCTGAGGCCATGGTACTCTAGCTCAGGGAACAGAATAAGACTGTCTGGAAAAACAAACAAACAAACAAAGGCCATATTTCTTATCCCATCCCCTTGTGTTCTAGGAAGTTGTGGTTCTGAACAGCTGCATTAACTGGGGGGGGCCAGAGGTAAGGGTTGGGACCAAGAGCCAAATCAGAAATGCGGGCCAGTGAACAGAAACATGGATTTAATTTTTACAAACTTGTGCACTTTAGAGAGTAGGAAAGAACAGTCAAAAAGATACTGGGCTGAGGTATTTTGGCATCTATTTTGTGAGCAGATGAAATAATGGGTCATGCGTAGAAGACAAGGCTTTGCTGTGCAGGTGACTAGGCACACGCTTCTCTTCTCCTCACTGGACAGCCTCCTATTTATACCTTTGCACCAGTCAAGCCCAACTGCAGCTCTGAGCACCTTCCCCCCTGCAGCCCTCCCCTCCCATCTCCACACGTACAAATAACATTCCTCCCTCCCGGAAAGCCAGTCCACCAACACCATCGATTTCTAAAGCCCGGCTGTTCCAGAAGCAGCCTATTAATCAAGTGCCCGTGGGGGCAGGGGTGGGGGTGGTGCTGGCTTTCTCTCCAGAGGCTGTAAAGGAGAATGATTTTGAGCTGGGCGGCTAGAGACAGACCAGACCTCTGTCTAAATCCCAGGCCCTGCTGCTGCTGGCTGTGGGAAGACTATTACCTTCTCCAGGCCTCAGCTTTTAGATGGTTTTAACAATATCATCCACCGATAAGGCTTTCTGTACACTGCCAGCACACAGCCAGGGAGCAATAGATGACGTTGTTAATAACACATCTGTTCTCATTGATTTAACATCTAAGTGCTACAGATGCCACACACTTTCCGTCTGTGGCATTTAGTCCTCCTAACTACTCAGCAAGTTCAGTGTTACACATCCCGTTTACAGTGGAGGGAATGGAAGTTCATCAGGGCTCAGATTTGACCAGGTCTTTGCAGCTTCTGATTAGGAGAAGTTCCACCCCGGCACTGTGTGTCTCACCAAAGCCAGTGCTCCTGCCATGACAGCAAGCTTCTCATCTGTTTTGAGTATTTTATTTTGCACTTATCCAAATGCTAACTTGGGAGTTTTCCATATGGCATCAATTCTGTTGAAATACTGTCACCTCAACTCCTCAGCAGAAACCCCAGGGGCAAGAGTTGATCATTTTACAGAGAACAAAAAGGCCACTTGTGGAAGTGGAAATCGTGGAAATCGGAGGCTTGGACTTAATGATGTGAGATGATGGTCTGTGGGTCTCACGGCTGGTGGATCTGCACTACATAAGCCGAAGGGTACAGGCCTTCCCCGCCCCGGTGCCCTCTCCCTTAATTCCACTGTTATCCTCAGGGTTTTCCTCCCTTTACTTTTTCAGACCTGACTCTGTGCACCCATGTTATTCATTAAGTGTATTTTTTCTTTTCTTTCTTTTTTTTTTTTTGTTGCAGTTTGGCCAGGGCCGGGTTCAAACCTGCCACCCTCAATATATGGGGCCAGCACCCTACTCACTGAACCATAGGCACCGCCCAAGTGATCTTTTTCTGCAGGAGAGAATATCAAACATTATAACAGTAGGCGCAAATGATGAATTAATGATCAAAATAGAAAGTTGTTCAGGGAGGTGCCTGTGGCTCAGTTGGTAGAGCGCCGGCCCCGTATACCGAGGGTGGCAGGTGCAATCCTGGTCCCAGCCAAACTGCAACAAAATAGCCAGGTGTTGTGGCGGGCGCCTATAGTCCCAGCTACTCGGGAGGCTGAGGCAGGAAAATCACTAAGACCAGGAGTTGGAGGTTGCTGTGAGCTGTAACACCACGGTACTCTACGAGGTTGATAAAGTGAGACTCTGTCTGTACAAAAAAGAAAGTTGTTCAGCCCAAGAAAAAAAGACCAATTTCTATTAATTAATGGCATAGACCTGAGGTCAAAACTAAAGGGGTCAAATTTCCTTCTGGTCATTGTGTGATTTTCACTGGGACAATAGAAATCAAAGTAAGATGGCCTGTTCCCTTACTGTTTGTAACAAGACAATTTCCCTGTGGACATTTTATTTTATTTTTTGAGACAGAGTCTCACTTTTTTGTCCTCAGCAGAGTGCCATGGCATCACAGCTCACAGTAACCTCCAACTCCTGGGCTTAGGCGAATCTCTTGCCTCAGCCTCCCGAGTAGCTAGGACTACAGACGCCTGCCACAACGCCCGGCTATTTTTTTGTTGTTGTTGCAGTTTGGCCGGGGCCAGGTTTGAACCCGCCACCCTCGGTATATGGGGCCGGCGCCTTACTTACAGTGCCACAGGCGCCACCCTCCTGTGAGCATTTTGGTTTTTTATTTTTAGAGTCAGGGTCTTACTCTATCACCCAGGCTGGAGGGTAGTGGCACAATCACTGCAACTCAGAACTTCTGGCTCAAAGGACTACAGCTTTTTCTGTGCCACCACACCTTGCTGATTTTTCAACAATTTTTTGCAGAGACAGGGTTTCACTGTGTAGCCAGATCTCCTGGCCTCACAGGATCCCCCAGGTTCAGCCTCCCAAAGTGCTGGGATTATAGGCGTGGACCACTGCGTCCAGCTAGACCCTAAATTACTCGCGTGACTTGCTAACTCTAGAGTCGAGAAAAATTCTGTAAGTGAGTGGAAAATCTTTCAAAGGGTGGTTTATTCCTTCCTCAGAAGGGTCAGGCAAGATTTCAGCAAAGCGGGAAGAGTCTTCTGCTTGAATGTTTCCTCACCAGTTTGTGTCTGAAATGTCTTGAATTGAGGCAAAACCACTTTATTCCACAGAGATGATATTTAAAAAAAATTGACAACCAGAAAGGAATAGCTGGCTAGAGAATTCATTACATTGTTCAAGGGGCTTCTGTCTTCAAGTCTCTGCTCCTGAAAATATTTAGGTACTAAACTCAAAATGCAGCCTCCTGTAATCCTCGCACTCTGGGAGGCTGGGCTGGGTGGATCCCCTGAGCTCAGGAGTAGAGACCAGCCTGAGCCAGAGCAAGACCCTGTCTCTACCAAAAATAGGAAAACTAGCCAGGTGTGGTGGTGGGCACCTGTAGTCCCAGCTACTTGGGAGTCTGAGGCAGAGGACTGCCTGAGCCTAAGAGTTTGAGGTTGCTGTGAGCTATGATGGTGCCGGTGACAGAGTGAGACTCTATCTTGGGGGGGGGGGGAAATAAAAGACCTCAAAATGTCACACACTGAAAAGTTTCTCTCTAGCACCAATCCTGTAACCACCTAATTTTCCTAACCTGAAATAAACAGTATTAAGTTCTTTGTGTATTTCTATAGAAACTTTTCATATGTCTAGTTTGGAAGTATAAAGGTCTCTGCGTGTTTAAAGATTAGCCCTCTCTGTCCTCTTCACCTGCTACCTCCTTTGTTTCATAAAATTCGACTTGACCCAGCCGAGTGCCACCTCTTCTATGAAATCTTCCCTAACTCTCTTCCATGGCAAAGTTGACTGCACCTTCCTGGGGGTCCCACTGTGCTGTCCAGTACAGCTGAACTTGGCACAGGACCACCATGGCACGTTCAAGGAGCTATGTCCTGTACCGTCCCCCTGCTGAGCCCAGAGTAGGAACTTGATAAATGCTCAATGAAAGATTATCAAGAAGTTGGCTAGAGTTAGAAAACGGGATCAAAATTCAAAAAGGGGAGACTGGGTGGGCTAATATGTCATAACGTCACCCAAACTCAACTAAGGGCTAGGGTTTGAATGTCCCCTCTAAAACCCATGCTGAAATTTAATTGCCATTGTGATGGTGCGAAGAGGTGGGACCTTTAACAGCCTGGCATGGTGGTGTACAGCTGTCGTCTTGGTTACTCAGGTGGCTGAGGCCGGAAGATCTGAGCCCAAGAGTTGATAGTGCCTGGCCATCTATCCTGGGAAACTATAGTGAGACTCTCATCTCAAAAAGGCTATAAGAAAAAAAGGGGGGCGGCGCCTGTGGCTTAGTGAGTAGGGCGCCGGCCACATATACCAAGGGTGGCGGGTTCAAACCCGGTCCCGGCCGAACTGCAGAACAAAAACATCGCCAGGCATTGTGGTGGGCATCTGTAGGAGGCTGAGGCAAGAGAATCGCCTAAGCCCAGGAGTTTGAGGTTGCTGCGAGCTGTGACGCCACGGCACTCTACCAAGGGCGAAAAAGTGAGACTCTGTCTCTACAAAACAAAAACAAACCCTGTGGTTTAGCACAGCTCGTCTATGAGACACAAAGTTAAAATGCTTGGGATTTTTTTCCTTAAAAATGATTTTGGGGGGCGGTGCCTGTGGCTCATCAAGTAGGGCGCCAGCCCCATATACCAAAGGTGGCAGGTTCAGACCCGGCCTTGGCCGAACTGCAAAACAGAAAAATAGCTGGGCATTGTGGCGGCGCCTGCAGTCCCAGCTACTCAGGAGGCTGAAGCAAGAGAATCGCCTAAGCTCAAAAGCTGGAGGTTGCTGTGAGCTGTGAATCCAGGCACTCTACTGAGGGCAACAAAGTGAGACTCTGTCTCTAAAAAAAATAAACAGGGGAAATTCAGGAGTGAAACTTCTCAGACTGTCCAAAGATCAAATACCCAAAAGATATTTAATAAAACCTATTCGTGAGCCTGCAGTCCTAGCTACTTGGGAGGCTGAGGCAAGAGAATCGCCTAAGCCCAGGAGTTGGAGGTTGCTGTGAGCTGTGATGCCACAGCACTTTATCCAGGGCGACAAAGTAAGACTCTGTCTCTACAAAAAAAAAAAAAAGGCAGACCTTTAAAAGGCAATTAGATTGTGGGGCTCTGCCCCCATTAATGGATTACTGCCATCATCTGGGGGGATACTGACGGTGGGGGGTGGGACCCTGCCAGCCTCCCGTACCCTGTGGAATTTTGGCCTGACCTGGCGCAGCACACAGGACTTCACTAGACGCCAGCTCCACGCTCTTGGACTTGCCGGCCTCCAGAATCGTGAGACAAATACATTCTTTTCTTTATAAATTACCCAATTTCTGGTATTCTATTATAGCAGCAGAAAATAAACTAAGACATCAAGCTTCTGAGGATAAGTTATTAGTAGCACATAACCAAAATGGATGTTAAATCCACCTGAATTTGGAAATTTACTTAAGCTCAGAGAACAATTTAAAGGAACCAAGTATAAGGGAAATAATTATCACAGAGTCCCGTAAAAATCCCAAATTCCTCCAAGGGGATTTAAACTCTGAATTGCTGGAAAAGAATTTCAGAAATGCAATAGTGTATCTGTAGACAGAGCCAAGGTCATCAGGTACTTTGCCTATTAGTCACCATTTTCTTTTTTTTCTTTTTCTTTTTTTTTTTTTTTGAGAGAAAGCCTCAAGCTGTCACCCTGGACAGAGTGCTATGGCATCACAGCTCACAGCAACCTCCAATTCCTGGGCTCCAGTGAGTCTCCTGCCTCTGCCTCCCAAGTAGCTGGGACTCCAGGTGCCCGTCACAACGCCCGGCCATTTTTTGGTTGCAGCCGTCATTGTTGTTTGGCGGGCCCGGGCTGGATTCGAACTCGCCAGCTCAGGTGTATGTGGCTGGTGCCTTAGCCCTTTGAGCCACAGGCGCCGAGCCAGTCACCATTTTTTTTATTGTTCAAGCTGCCAACAAGTACATAAAGTGACTCATAAACGCACCAACCACTCAGCAGAAGGCAATTTCATTGTCACAATAGACCCATAACACTTACGGAAGCCACGTGTTGGAAAAATTAACTGCATTTTTCCTGTGGGCTGAAGGATATCAGTAAGTATCTTTTATGGGTGAACTACTTTAGTAAAGTGAAAATTTATACTTCAAGATATTCAGTACATTGTTTTAATAAGCATTTTAGGACAGATTTTTGACAAATAATTATATGCAGATACTATTATAAAGAACTATGTATATATGCCTTAATGATACTGCTTGAAGGCATGTTTTACTTAATTGGATCAGTCTGGCATTAAACCCCATCTTTGCCACAGTTGTAAAACTCCCTACCTGCACTCCCCTCGAAAAAATCCTAAGGGACATTTTAACTACAGAAAAGTTCCACATTTAATTTCACATTCAGGTAGAAAACATATTTACCAGTGGCCCAAAGAAGGCACGTTGTGTCACCCCTGCTTTAAGGGAAAGCTCCCTTCCAACAAGAAAGACGAGAGGACCAAAAAAATATTAAAGATATTATATGCAGTAAATGGGATTTTTTTTCCTGTGAAAGAAACTGTGGCCTTGTGAAGGAATGTTAGTTTTAAACCCCATTTAATAGCGTTCTCTGTGGCAATCCCTGTCCGGAAATCATAAAGACGACTGTTTCCTACCCAGCAGATGATTTTCTCAGCAGGAAAGCTAACTCACCGAGGGGTGACCAAAGGGTGGGGGTGGTAAATTCTCCACCCAGTGCAGTGTGGACCCAAACTACCTCGAAATCCACACTGGAAAACACATGGCATGGATGTCTACCAGAGTTAAAGCTGAAAAGAACATCAGGTTCAAACTGTTACAGTAAATCTCATTACAGCAAAGCTGATAGATTTGTATTTATTAATATAAATACAAGTATGAATGTCTTAGAACATGATTCTTTTCCATCCAAAAACTTCTGTGACCAAATTTTTTTTTTAGACAGAGTCTTTGCCACCCTTGATAGAGTGCCGTGGTGTCACAGCTCACAGCAACTTCAAACTGGGTTCAAGAGATTCTCTTGCCTCAGCCTCCCAAGTAGCAGGGACTACAGGCTCCTGCCACAAAGCTCAGCTAGTTTCAAACTCCTGAGCTCAGGTGATCCACCTGCCTTGGCCTCTCACAGTGCTGGGATTACAGGCGTGAGCCACCTCGCCCAGCCAGACTTAGTAACAACTATTTACTTGTAATTCTGTGGGTTGGCAACTTGGGAAGGGCTCAGCTGAGCAGCTCTTCGGCTCCACGATGCATTACTTAGGTTCTCATGTGAGTTTGCAGTCAGGTTGGCTGGGGCTGGCTGTGTCCTGGATGGCCTTCCTGTCATGCGGGGGGTGGGGTGGGGGGGTTGGTGTGCTTCTCTCCCTCCACATGGGGTCTCCTCCTCCAGGAGGCCAGCCCAGGCTTGTTCACAGGGTGGCTGTGTTTCGGGAAGGCTAGAACTAATGCTAAAAGGCCCCCTGAGGCCAAAGCTTAGAAGTCACACAATGCTCTTTTCATCACCATCAATCAAAGCAAGTCAAATAGGCCAGTTAGGATCCAGCAAATTCAGAAATAGCTACATAAAATTTATGGTCAACTTTAATCCACCACATATGCCACCAGGATTACCTGAGGAGTTTTCCAGCTTGTACACAAGGGAGGCAGCAAGGTGTGGTGGGCAAATACTGGCTCTGGCAAGTAAACCCGTGTTTGGTTTTAGTTCTGCCACTTACCACGGGTTTATGACACTTTCGCTAAGTTATTTAAGCTCTTGGAGCCAGTGTTCCTGGAACTAATAAATCCTGCCTTTTAGATCGTGAGGATGAGACTCTAAGTGTTGGCCAAAGAGTAGGTATTGAATAATTGCTAATGCAGGCTCCTAATATACAGATGTGTAAGCTTCCAGGGGTGAGGGCTGAGTACATTAAGGGGAGAGAACATTTACATCACAATGGTTAAAATTCACTGCTCTAAGGACAAACAACACCATTCTGTGCTCATTTTCTCATTTCTAATTTTCCTGTTATCACAGTGCTCCCAAAGCACACCTGAGGCTTCTTTTCAGGAAAGATAAAGCCACATGGTTATTTTACTCAGCTGTGGGTTGCTGGGGACTAAGCCTGAGTGCAGACAATCTCTAAGCTACACCACTGTAGTCCTGCTCCCAAGCATCTGGATTTTCCTGTTTTAGGGAAGTACGATCTTCATCGATCATGGAACCCAGATTTGTGAATTCGCCAACCTGATAACATTTATTTGTAACCCCTAAATCAGTGCTCTCAGCGTAGACATGAGCAGACTGGTGAAAATCTGACGCCCTTGTTCTGCGCTGAAGCTGACGTGGTATCATCCCGCTTTCAGTTCTCAGACTGCCAACAATATCCTATTCATGGTCTATTTAGTCACTTTTTAACATTTATTTATTTTTCTGACCTAGAGTCCCACTCAGCTGCCCCGGGCAGAGTGCTGTAGCATCATAGCTCACAGCACCTCAAACTCTTGGGCTCCAGTGATCCTCCTGCTTCAGCCTCCTGAGTAGCTGGGACTACAGGTGGCCGCCACCATGCCGGCTAATTTTTCTATTTAATAGAGATGGGGACTTGAAATCCTGAGTTCAAGCAAGCCACGGGCTCAGCCTCCCAGAGTGGTAGGATTACAGGTGTGAGCCAATGTGCCTGGCCTATTGTCACATTTTTCGCATTTTTGTGCTTTTTGTTTGTGATTTTGCTGTTTGAATTGGCCCCCAAGCACAGTGCTCTTCCTGAAAGGAGACCAGGAGGTGTTCAGAAGAGAAAACATGTGTTAGATCAGCTTCACTCAGGTGGGAGCCATGGTGCTTTGGGCCACGAGTTCAGTGTCAATGAATCATCTATCTATCTATCTATCTATATATTTTTTGATAGAGACAGAGTCTCACTTTGTCGCCCAAATACATCAGATATTTACATTACGATTCATAACAGGAGCAAAATTACAGTTACGAAGTAAAACGAAAATAATTTTATGGTTGGGGGTCACCACAACATGAGGAACTGTATTAAAGGGTTGCTGCATTAGGAAGGTTGAGAACCACTGCTTTAAAAGATAATTACTTTAGGCTTGGCACCTGTGGCTCAAGCAGCTAAGGCGCCAGCCACGTACACCTGAGCTGGTGGGTTTGAATCCAGCCCGGGCCGCCAAACAATGACGGCTGCAACCAAAAAATGGCTGGGCGTTGTGGCGGGCGCCTGTAGTCCCAGCTACTTGGGAGGCAGAGACAAGAGACTCGCTTGAGCCCAGGAATTGGAGGTTGCTGTGAGCTGTGATGCCACAGCACTCTATCCAGGGCGACAGCTTGAGGCTCTGTCTCAAAAAAAAAAAAAAAAAAGATAATTACTTTATAAGAAATGCGGTATTTGTCAACCTCCTGTCATTCCACTGCTAACTTCACAGCTGGACAGGTGATTGTTTCTTCTCAGAAAGTCTGAGAGACTATGGTTCAGCAAGGTTTGAAGGAACTTAGCTACCAGATTTCAAATCACAAAGATGTGTTTAAACTGAGAAATCACAGTTTTCAAAATATGGATATTCTTTTGCCTCAAGTAGGTGCTACAAAAACTTGATATTCTATTCTGCTCGCTAATAAATTATAGTTTACTGCACGGATTTTCCAAGAATCTAAGAACATAATCAGGCTTCAATTAATCCCTAGAAAACCCTGTTATAAGAAGGAAGAAAGAGATACGCTATACATTCTAATATATACCTACAAACTCCTTGAGGAGGAGAAAATGGATAACAATGTTCAGTGCCAATTATTTTGAAATACTGAAATATTCTCAGGTAATAAACTATAGGAAACATAAATGAACATTATAGCAGCAATAGATAATCGGGGCTTTTTCTGACATAAAAGGATTGCTTACTTTAAAAATATGCAGTGGCTTACATTGCTTCAGTTACAACAGAAGAAATAACGCTAATCTGTGTGTGTGTGTTAATGACTAAGCAAGCAACCCTAAAACTCAAACTCAGGAATCGCAAACTCTTGCATGCTATTTACAGGTAACTAATAAATGAAATAAAAATCACAACAATAAAATGGCTACCATTAAGAGGTTGTGAATGTATGAAAATGTTTTGTATTTTGAGACTGTAAAAAAAGCTTTTTCTTCTTAAGCTCAAAAATGAAACTGTTTCATATTTGTTTCAAATGGAGTTCCCTTAGGCGGCACCTGTGGCTCAAAGGAGTAGGGCGCCGGCCCAATACACCAGAGGTGATGGGTTCAAACCCAGCCCCGGCCAAAAACTGCAAAAAAGAAAAAAAAAAAAGAGTTCCCTTGCCAAGACTGATTTAAGAAAAAGTTGATACTTATCAATATAAATAAAATTTTTCATACTGAAATATAGATTTATTTTAAGGAAATGGCATAATATTTGCATTACATTTTATATGTCCCTATAGCTCCATTTGGTTCTTATTTGTTTAAACTTTACTCAGCTCACAAGTATTTTTGCTTATTCTCATATTCTTTAAGACCAGAAATGTCCAAATCTGGAAATTCAGAGGTATATTCGTTAACATTCTTTCAGTGTGATTCACAGACTTTTTGCAAACTCTGCTTTGATTTTAAAGGTAATAAGATGTTTTGTGTAAAAATATGTGACTTAAGCAATAACGATAAAAAGAGTTGGCTTTGGGGGATCACAAGCCAAAGTCAGCCGCACTCCTCATGAAAAAGACGGTACAAAGTTCACGTGTAGGGGAACAGCAAAATAAAACACTTCATCAAATGTAAAACAGCTTTCTCTTCTGCTTACTTTAAAAATACCCAGTGGTTTAAATTGCTTCAGGCCTACACTTAAATTGTCAAAAGCAGTAATAAGTGAATGATAGCAAGTAACATGATGAAGAGTTAAACGAAGTCACTTCGGAAGCTGGTATGTGGTTATAGCTTAAGGAGAAGTATTCTTCGCTTTAACTTCTACATGGATGAACTTTAACACGCAGTATCCAAATGAGAGGCTACTTCTTCCCTGATGCTTCCTACCCTCTGGGACTTCTGAATTAAACTGGCTTTTTCTTTTTCACAGCTCACAGCAACCTCAAACTTCTGGGTTCAAGCAATCCACCGGCCTCAACCTCCCGAGTCGCTGGAACTTCAGGCACCCACACCACGCCCAGCTAATCTGAATTAAATTGGTATTAAATCAGGTGATGAAAAAAATGCAGACTTGAAACTTGGAGAGAAATGACAAGATTGTAACTCTGACATTCCCAGGCCTTTTTATTATTAAGAGCATCTCAATTTTGCCTCCAGGCCCCAGAGAACAATACAAGTATAGGAACTAGGGCTTACATTTATAAGCTTTCCTTTCCAAAAGTAAAAATAATCACTAGCTTCTAAAAACCAAAACCAACACTTAGGCCTTATTCCTTAGTTTAAAAAAAAAGTATGGGGACTTGGCGCCTGTGGCTCAAGCGGCTAAGGCACCAGTCACATACACCTGAGCTGGCGGGTTCGAATCCAGCCCGGGCCTGCCAAACAACGATGGCTGCAACCAAAAAATAGCCAGGCCTTGTGGTGGGTGCCTGTAGTCCCAGCTACTTGGGAGGCGGAGGCAGGAGAATCGCTTGAGCCCAGGAATTGGAGGTTGCTGTGAGCCGTGATGCCACGGCACTCTACCCAGAGCAATAGCTCAAGGCTCTGTCTCTTAAAAAGAAAAAAAAATGGGCAGCACCTGTGGCTCAGTGGGTAGGGCGCTGGCCCTATATACTGAAGGTGTTGGGTTCAAACCCAGCCATGTCAAAATGCAACAAAAAAACAGCCGGGTGCCGTGGCGGGCGCCTGTAGTCCCAGCTACTGGGGAGGCTGAGGCAAGAGAATCACCAAAGCCCAAGAGCTGGAGGTTGCTGTGAGCTGTGATACCACGGCAGTCCACTGAGTGTTAATAAGTGAGACTCTGTCTCTAAAAAATAAATAAATAAATAAATAAATAAAAGTAGGACTTTGAAGTTCCAAGAAATTTGTGATAGAAATTCACTGAGAGAAAGAGAAAAAGAGAGATGGCAAACACACGTGAGGAAGAGAGCTAGAGATAATTTTCTTATATTATCATCATCTTGAAAATGAAATTATAAATGTAAATAACAACACTGCCCTCAGAGAGTGTGTGCTTGGATTTTGTCAAAATCTCTTAGAATACAGCATTCTACTGTGGTCAGCCAATCTTTAGAAAGTACTTCGTTATAAAAATGTGAAATCTGTTTTTCTTTTTACTATTTTTTTTTTTTTTTTTGAGACAGAGTCTCACTCTGTCACCCTTGGTAGAGTCCTAGGTGTCATAGCTCACAGCAACCTCAAACGCTTGGGCTCTGGAGTTCCTCCTGCCTCAGATACCAAGTACCTGAGACTACAGGCACCTGCCACAACGCCCGGTTAATATTTCAATTTTTATTTATTTATTTTTTTCTGGTTTTGTCCAGGGCTGGGTTTGAGCCTGCCACCTCCGGCATACGGGGCCAGCGCTGTACTCCTTTGAGCCACAAGTGCCCCCCAAAATTTCAATTTTTAGTAGAGATGGGGTCTCGCTCTTGCTCAGGCTGGTCTTGAAGTCCTAAGCTCAAGCAATCTACGCCCCTCAGCCTCCCAGAGTGCTGGGATTACAGGTTGAGCCTCCTGGCCCATCTGTGAAATGGTTTTTTTGTGGTGCCCTCTGGGACCACCTGGATCACTCTCCTCCTTCACCGACAAGGTTGACCCCGCATTGTCATCAATGTCCTCTCTGATCTTCCCTTCCCATGCTGCTCAGTCCTTTCTCAAATGGTCTGACTTCATTTTTGTCTTTTTTCTTTCCTAGGTTATGATGTGACATGCATCATTGTTCTTGTCAATGACATATTCACACCTAGAAATAAGCAGGCTCCTCCAGCTGCCGGCCACACTGACGGGAAGGGCTCCAGACAGAACCGAGGGCCGGGAGAGCCGTGCAGCGGGTGGGAACCAGACTCGGCAGATGGAGTGAGGGAGGCTCGCCGGGGCTGGAGACACGTGTACTTCTCAGCATGCAAAGGACTATACGGGGTTTTAAGGAACCAAAGTAAGATGGAGCCCCGGGTCTGGTGGGGAGATGGATAATTTCCTTTCACAGAAGACACAGTGGTAGTATTAGAAAAAACAGGCCAAATAGAGGGCTTTGGAGATATACTGTCTGTTTAAAGGCCAACTGGACCAGCCGCCACTATTGTGCCCTTGGAGAAGTTCCCTAACTTAACCAAGCCTCCATTTCCTCATCTGTAAGTGAGGGTAACATCATCGCCACCCCCATCAGGTTACTGTGAGAAGTAAATGAGATGATCTGTTTTAAAATTACATGTTAAAAACAGCCTGTCAATCACTTTTTAGAAGTTTGATGCTGAAAAACAAATATCCAGGCCCGCCATCATGAACGACACGGTAACTATCCAGACCAGGAAGTTCATGACTAACCGACTCCTTCAGAGGAAACAAATGGTCATTGACGTCCTTCACCCTGGGAAGGTAGCAGTAACGACGACAGAAATTAGGGAAAAACTAGCCAAAATGTACACGACCACACCCAAGGTCATCTTCGTATTTGGATTCAGAACTCACTTTGGTGGCGGGAAGACAATGGGCTTTGGCATGATTTACGATTCTTTGGATTATGCAAAGAAAAATGAACCCAAACAGAGACTTGCAAGGCATGGCCTGTAGGAGAAGAAAAAGACGTCAAGAAAGCAGCGAAAAGAACGAAGAACAGAATGAAGAAAGTCAGGGGGACGGCAAAGGCCGATGTTGGTGCTGGAAAAATGTGAGCTGGAGATTGGATAACAGCGACGTTATCTGCAGCCTTTGTATAGCTTTTTCACAAGAGGATTAATAAAGACTTTTCTTGTGGGGAAAAACAAGAAGAAAAAGAAATACCCAGTTGTCTAGGAGCAAAGTCACAGTAGAAAGTCAAGGATGTCTAACGCCAGTGTTCGTTAGTACCGGGTGATGAGCTCAGTATGGACACACGGTCGGCAAGATTCTCCATGCTCATTACGTTAACTACAACATGCACCAGTTTGAAGAGGCAGATTTTTGTCACCACCACAGTTGTACAAATGATGAAGCAAATTTAACCTGAAAGGCTAAGTCACTTGTCCAGGGTCCCATAATTAAATATCTGAGATTCTAAAGCCAAAAAATCATTACTGTGCTATGCCGCCTTTTAGGTTAGAAAGAACTTACTGTCTGCAATCTGGAAAGCTCTACTAATGGTACCCAGAGGGGGAAAATGCACAGAGAGAAGTTTCTGGAGACCCTCATTCTTTCTCTATCTCATTTTTTTTTTTTTAAAGAGACAAGAGTCTCACTTTATCACCCTCATTAGAATGCTGTGGCATTACAGCTCACAGCAACCTCCAACTCCTGGGCTTAGGTGATTCTCTTGCCTCAGCCTCTCAAGTAGCTGGGACTACAGAAGCCTGTCACAACGCCCAGCTTTTTTTTGTTGCAGTTTGGCCAGGGCTGGGTTTGAACCTGCCACCTTCAGTATATGGGGCTGGCGCCCTACCCACTGAGCCACAGGCGCTGCTCTCCATCTCACTTTTTTTTTTGGCAGGGCTGGGTTTGAACCTACCATCTCCGGCATACAGGGCTAGCGCCCTCCTCCTTTGAGCCACAGGCGCTGCCCTCCATCTCATTTTTGTTCAACCCCCAAAGCAGTTCAAGTCTGCCAATACTGCAAAATAAAAGATTTCTTGTTTTTTTTTTTTCTTTTCTATAATTCCCAAGGCTGATAACAAAATAACCCCAAGGAATGAGTCTGGAGAGCTGTATTCCACTTCTTCCGAGGGCACTGGTGAAACTCCTAATCCACAAGCAGACATTCTGAGAGGGGACGTGGGGGACTCAGGGAGGAACATTAAAGGAATGTGGAGCGGTGGCATCAGAAGAGGAAGGGGCCCTAGGTCTGTCATCTGGCAAATCAACATCCTCTGTGCCTGAAGGGAGGATTACATGATCCATGACAGGGGGGTGAAGGAGAGAATGAAATAAAAGATCTGAATTTGGCTCGGCGCCTGTGGTTCAACAGGCTAAGGCGCCAGCCACGTACACCTGAGCTGGCGGGTTCGAATCCAGCCAGGGCCCGCCAAACAACAATGATGGCTGCAACAAAAAAATGGCCAGGCGTTGTGGCGGGCGCCTGTAGTCCCAGCTGCTTGGGAGGCGGAGGCAGGAGACTCGCTTGAGCTCAGGTATTGGAGGTTGCTGTGAGCCGTGACGCCATGGCACTCTATCCAGGGTGACAGCTTGAGGCTCTGTCTCAAAAAAAAAAAAAAATATCTGAATTAAAACGCTCCCTCTGTTATCCACTGTGCCTTATCTGGCTTCCTACCTTACAGAGATGTGCAACAAATAGCTTCTATCAATTCAGTCTAGAAAGTGCTTCCTTCTGCTTTCTGGAGGA
>CAUYRH010144216.1:0-36626 GCA_963574655.1 Perodicticus potto
ACAGGGGAACAGTGAGACAGACAGGGGAACAGTGAGACAGATAGGGGAACAGTGAGACAGACAGGGGAACAGTGAGACAGATGGGGAACAGTGAGACAGATAGGGGAACAGTGAGACAGATGGGGAACAGTGAGATAGATAGGGGAACAGTGAGACAGATGGGGAACAGTGAGATAGATAGGGGAACAGTGAGACAGACAGGGGAACAGTGAGACAGATAGGGGAACAGTGAGACAGACAGGGGAACAGTGAGACAGATGGGGAACAGTGAGACAGATAGGGGAACAGTGAGACAGACAGGGGAACAGTGAGATAGATAGGGGAACAGTGAGACAGATGGGGAACAGTGAGATAGATAGGGGAACAGTGAGACAGATAGGGGCTCTACCACAGCCAGTTCCAATCCTCAAAACTCTGTGTCATTGAGGAGGATTCAAAAACCCACCAGAACTCGCAAGAATACATCTATCTGTATGATTGATAAGCAAAGTTTTTCATGGGGTTATGGAATGTGAAATGGTGTTGGCTGTCCCAAGAATTTATTATCCTTTTCTAAATATTCACTTGTCTAATCTATTTTTATATTCATTACTGCCAGATTTAAACTGAAAGTAATCGGTAATTTCTCCACACCCCTGACACCACCATAGTCCCTTTCAGGTCTCTTCCTAGATTCCTCTCCTCCCAATGTTCATAAGTGGCAACTTTTCATCATTTCATTTCTGCTTAATAGTATCTCCTTAGTAAGTGCTCCCCTAATGAACCAATGTAGTGGCCAGCCAGTCACTTGGTTACTTTGCCCTAATTGAGACCTTGCAGTGCTTGTCACCAGCAATGTCCTTCTTGATGCACTGATTTTGCACAGAAGTTCTGCACAACCAGAGGTAACGTTGAGGAGAAAAGGAAAGTGTCAGGCTCACCACCACGTGCCTTGAAAAGTCCTAGCATAGGAGAAACACTGAATAAAGATGTAATGAAACAATGAATTAAGAAACAAATGAAACTTTCTTAGATAACATTTTTTTTTTGTACGAAAGGTCTTTATTGGTGAGGGATGCTGCAGAGCAGCACCAGGGAGGAGAGAAAAGAGAGAGAGAGAGAAAAGAGAGAGGGGTGAGGGAGAGGAGAGAGGAGGAAGAGGAGGAAGAGGAGGAAGAGGAGGAGGAGGAGAGGAAGAAGAGGAAGAAGGAGAAGGAGAAAGAAAACAGATAAGGGGAGAGAGAGAAAGAGCAAAACTTTCTTAGGTAATATTGACTTTGAACTTGAATTTTTTCTTAATGAAGGGGGTAACTTTAAAAAATCTTCTTTTAAATAATATAACTTGTGATTTATTTGAATTGTTCTAAAATGAATTATACTTCTCAGCAAAGAAAAATCTTTAGAAGGGTTTTCCTGATGTCAGCCACTAATTTTATTGAGATACCATGTGAGTATATTTCCAGGCAAGCTATAATGATTTCAGTGCTGATTTTTACTTTTTAGGTCACAGACCTATTATTTCTTCCAAAATGTCCAACGTGGAGTTACTTCATATATTATTAAAAATTTAGGCCAGGTGCTTATAGCTTATGCCTGTAATCCTAGCCAGGATTTCAAGACCAGCTTGAGCAACACAGTGAGACCCTGTCTCTACAAAACAATAGAAAAATTAACTATGGTGCCTGGATTCTTGGCTACCTGGGAGGCTGAGATAGGAAGATCTCTCAAGCCCAGAAGTTTAAGGTTACTGTGAGCTATGATGACATCACTGCACTATAGCCATAGCAATAGAGCAAGACTCCTGTGTCAAAGAAAAAAAAAGAAAACTAAGGGAGTACAGTAAGGCTTTACAAGGATTAAATCCAAATGTGTTGTTTTGCATCTTTTTAGAAATGTAAGTAAAATAAAATGAAAGATAATGCTGAAACTAGATCAAGTCAGAAGTGTTATATTACCTTACTCATTACCATAACTGTTCAGTAGTCATTTTGGTTACAAATTAATAAACTTCTACTCATTCTTTCCAATACCTGAAATCTTTTTAACATAACCATAGCTGTAAGTCACATTTAAAATGAACTTTGATTAATGAGGAGAAAACTTTATACTTTCCATTAAAATACTCCATTTCCTATACCTTTAAAATATTACCTATTATGACTAAAATATATAATAATGTGTTTACAGAACTTTTAGCCTACAAAGACAAATAATAAAGTACTACATTACTACAAATGAATCATTTTAAGACTTTACTTTCCTCTTATCTTCTTTGAAAATGTCACATATAAGAGAGATGAGATAAATATTGGAAGACATTCTTTGAGAGGTGAAGGGAAGTCTAGTGAATGATTTCAGAATTTTAGACTGGATCATCACTGTAAGGAAGCAATTTTTAAAATAAAATTCTTTTAAATGATGCAAAAAATACTGAGAGACTACAGAGAAGATATTTATAGAGTTAAATATCAAATATAATCATATACATAAGATATGTACATGTTTTATAAAGTCGCATATATAAAAATTTCTTCAGAGGAAGTTCTGTAAATTCAAAGCTCTTTGGTTATGCTATGAATTTCTACATATATTTTCACAGCAATGTAAGCTTCTATAATTGCTAGACCTTAGTTTAATCCCATAATTGTATGCTATATTTTTTATTAACTCTTTTTTATGGACCAAAATGCTTAAAATAATATCTAATCTATATATTACCTGTTCTATCAGTTGTACTTAATGCCATCAGGGTGTTTCACTTTCTCAAAGTTTTAAGACTATAAAACATTCATTAACACTGATGAATAATCCCTTCAAGAAACAAACCAGTATAGGATTGTCTCTCTAATATAGTCCGCCTAATTAACTGTATGTGCAGAAGGGTGGAAATAGAGAATAAAAAATTCCAGTGGCATTTCCACCTAAAAGAATTTAGAAATAACTTTTTTTTTTCTGAGACATAGTCTCACTAAGTTGTCCTCAGTAGAGTGTAGTGGCATCACAGCTCACAGCAACCTCAAACTCTTGGGCTTAAGCAATTCTCTTGACTCAGCCTCTCAAGTAGCTAGGACTACAGGTGCCTGCCACAATGTCCAGCTATCTTTTTGTTGTAGTTGTCATTGTTGTTTAGTAGGCCCTGGCTGGGTTTGAACCTGCCAGCCCCGATGCATGTGGCCAGTGCCCTAACCACTAAGCTATGGGTACCAAGCCAGAAATAATGGATTTTTTTTGAGACAGAGCCTCAAGCTGTCGCCCTGGATAGAGTGCTATGGCATCACAGCTCACAGCAACCTCCAACTCCTGGGCTCAAGCAAGTCTCCTCCCTCCGCCTCCCAAGTAGCTGGGACTACAGGCGCCCGCCACAACACCTGGCTATTTTTTGGTTGCAGCTGTCATTGTTGTTTGGCCAGCCAGGCTGGATTCAAACCTGCCAGCTCAGGTGTATGTGACTGGCACCTTAGGCACTTGAGCCACAGGTGCCGAGCCGAAATAATTATTTTGAAACTGATATATGTTGTATCTTCTACTCCCAGAACCCCTACTGATACTAAAAATTTTTAGATGTGTTATTGAAAGAACTGGAGTCCTCCCCTCTAAACAATTAAGGGGTGAAACTAAATCAATACTGACCCATCAATCACATGTTTTACTTTTCTGAGTAACATACTTTTAAAAGAATTATAGAATTAGAGTTAATAACTTTGTTAAAAATATCCAAAAACATATATCAATGTTTGCACAATCTCTACTCTGTTAAGTGAACCAAGATAACTGCCCAACTTTAAGGTCATCTGCCTTATACACCTTGTGTTTAGGTGTATGAAAGAGTTTTTAAAAAAGTACTAAGTAAGGGTGGCGCCTGTGGCTCAAGGAGTAGGGCACTGGCCCCATATATGGGGGATGCGGTGGGGGGGAACTGCAAAAAAAGAAAAAAAGTACTAACTGATTCACCACCAGAGAGGCAAAGTATCAAAGACAATGTCCCATAATAACACATATTAATGTGATAACTGAACTATTATATAAGATAAATGAAGTGATTATTGATTATGAGAAGCATTCCATTCTCTAGAAAATGACTTTGAATAAGAGACCTCCAGAGTTAGAGTGAGGTTATGTTTGTTCTTTAAATAATGGAGAGGAAAAAAGGATAGGGAGCGTATACTATAGTACATAGAACATCAGTGATCAAACAAAACCATTCCACATTCCCCCAAACTAATTGGAAATACATGTCTTTAAAAATTAATTCAAGGCAAAACAGATGTGATAAACACATACATATACACACACGGTTCTGTTAAATAACATTAAGATAATCAAATTTCTTTATATAAATTACTTAGAACTGCTGCCTCCCATATAGCCTATGGCTAGGAGGAGAGAATTATAAGAAATACCTGTACAGCTCAATAATGGAACACCTTGGTGGAAAGGGCGTGGAGAGGGATGTAGCTCCTAACAAGCATGAGAGCTCCCGAGACAAGAGCAGTGGTGAACTGGCAGTCTCTACCCCTGTGGCGTTGAGAGACATGAGATCAGCCATATATTAGGCTGGAGGAGAAGGCAGTCGGGAGCATGTGCATTCTATCACGGACCTGCTTACTCTGACTCTGTCTCCTCTCCTGCCTGCAGAACGCCAGCACGGTGTCTCTCTGCTGAAGTTACCAAGCTCTACTAAAGACTAAGATCTATTTTTCTAAGAAGATTGCTTTACTCTTTCTAAGACACTCTCTCTCTCTCCAGCTAAAATAGAGAGCCCTCAGGCACCTAAGAGAACTATACCTGAGCAAGGTAACTTAGCAGTCTGCGTCCAGAACCTAGTTAAGCTGGGACCAAGACCTGGCCAGTCTTGGGCCCAACATAGAACCATCAAAAACTTCAGGTTACAAAGGGTTTCCTCACAAAATAAGAATAGGCATGCTGTTGTTTTTCTAGAGACAGGATCTTGTTCTCTCACCCAGGCTGGAGTGCAGTACCATGATCATAGCTCACTGTAGCCTTAACTCCTGGGCTCCAGGAATGCTCCCATCTCAGCCTTCTGAATAGCTGGGATTACAGGCATGAGCCATCAGTGACCAGCTCAAAATGCTTTCTGAATTGAATCTGTTATCTATGAAAACAACCTATTTTTTTCACACTATAACAATGTTAAAGATAATGTTTAAATACATTTTTAAAATGTATCATGGAGATCACAGAACAAACAGTATTTCAAAAAGAAAATAAAACTGATGGGTTCGGGATTTCTCTATCACAGAAAAACCTAACAAAATTATAAACAAAATTATACTATCATTTTTTAAGAGTAAACAAAATTGGCAGTTTCCACATTACATTTTATTCAACGGCACTCAGGCACCCTGAAAAGTGCTTTGTTTGTTACAGGATTTACTGACTTCTAAATTCCTTCTACTTGCTGCCAAAGGGTTCTGGATTAGAATTTTCTTCTCTCCTGGTTCTTCTCAATCTTTTTAACAATAGAAAACATAAACGGCACCACTGACCTTCGAAACTAAGAACATTTGGTTCTCATTTAGCAAAGGTCTAGAGCTAAGGTGCCCTAAACAGTCTCTAATATCCTTCCAGTTCTGAAATTTTACCAAGAGTCAAGAGAATTAGTTCAATCACTGTCTTTTGGTTTACCTCTTATCAGCTGCAGGTATTATGCAGACCAATGTCCTTCGACCTCTAATTTCTTTTCTCCCTCTTCAACCAGACTCAGAGTTTATTTGTTTATTTCATTAATTAACACCCTTGCCCCAAAGAATCATGTTATGGTATAGAAACAGCTTGGATTTAAAACTTAAACAGATCCTAGTTTAAATGTCTTGGCTACTTGCCAGCTGTGGTCCCTGGTTCATAACTTTCTATACTCTGTGTCTTAATTTCTACGATCTAAAATGATGACAATGATACAGGTTATACTTGAAAAATGATATTGAAGCATTTGGGGTTGATTCACAGAGATGCAAAATAAACATTTTCTAACAGAATGGACTCTACTTTACTTAAGGATTATTTTCTTCTAACCCAGGCAAACAGAATGAGCCTCTTTCTAACAGTGAGATTTTTTACGTAATAAACATTGATGTATGTACAAGATAATTTTTCCACATGGTAAAATTTCTTCAAATATTTGATGTTACTTATTTTACCTACTTGTAAGGCTAAATGTGACTGTCTCACACACTCTGGGACTATAAAAGTCTGGTCTTGCTTGCAGTTCCACATCTAAGAAATTCGTTCATTAATTAGTTATCTTCTTTATCATATGGACCTCTTAAAAAGCACAGGCAAAGGAAGACATTAAAATTTATTGAGAATTATGACTATATCTGCAAAATATCATTTAATGACAATAGATTGCATTCATTGGTTTAGGTCATGAAATTATTTTCCCAAAGCAGAGTTTTGAAAAGCCTTGAAAAAAATGAATACATAATTAGGGAGAGGAGGACTTTAGGTAGAATATATGTGTCTCTAAAACTAGACATCACAACTTAATTCCTTATGGACAGTGGTATCTTTTTCTGCAGAATCACTCCAGAAATTGATGGAATTTCATAGCAAACACTCTCAGGGGAAGAAAAACCTTTGTAATTGCAGTCTTATATTTATCTCCCTCTTAAAGGAAATACAATGTGTGTGATCTTTGCTTAAATGAAGTTCAGTAAGTTGCTGCAAAGCATGCTCACTGTATTATGCTTAATTTGCCTTTTTTGTGAAGCATAGGTTCACATAGGTCCTATTCTAGGAAATAAAGTATAAACTTTGAATCCTGTACTAAATTCTCTTGCAGCCCTAAAGATTTCACCTTATTAGAATCCCCTATAATTCTATCTGTAAACAATTATACAAAAGTATGAGGGTGGCGCCTGTGGCTCAGTGGGTAGGGCATTGGCCCCATATGCTGAGGATGGCGGGTTCGAACCCGCCCCTGGCTAAACTGCAACAAAAAATAGCCGGGCATTGTGGCAGGTGTCTGTAGTCCAGCTACTCAGGAGGCTGAGGCAAGAGAAACACCTAAGCAAGCCCAGGAGTTGGAGGTTGCTGTGAGCTGTGAGCTGTGATGCCACAGCACTCTACTGAGAGTGACAATGTGAAACTCTGCCTCAAAAAAAAAAAATGTTATGGACTATAAGAATTTCTTTTCGTGTATAGCATTTCCATTAGTGCATTCCACATTTACAAATGACATCCTGCCTTTATTTCTTTTTCATGCTATATATTTCTAAAAGGAACATAACACCTATGGGAAATAATATTGTAGAAATACATTTTTTTTTCTTAATGTATGAGATTCCCATTGAATTTGAATGCAAAAGATAGAGAACAGGCTCACAACCTAATGCCTGAAGTATCTAAATGCTGATGACTGTGACTGTACACATGTTAAGACATTTGGCATTTGGGATATGAATGAATAGATATAGTTTGGCGATTTCTCTAAATAGAGTTGGTTTGTATCTGATGCTTAGGCCACCATCATCAGAATTATGAAGGCTTATTTATCACTCCCACTTACATGCCCTTGCATCAGAATTTCCAAGTGTGGAACTCTGTTGTCTGTATTTTATTTATATATATAAATATGTATGAAATATATACATATAGTTTGAGAGAGAGTTTCATCTTTTCACCTTGGGTAGAGTGTCATAGCATCATCATAGCTCATAGCTATCTCAAACTCTTGAGCTCAAGTGATCTTCCTCCTTCAGCCTCCCAAGCAACTGAGACTGCAGGTACCTTCCAACATGACTGGTTAATTTTTTCTATTTTTAGGTAGAGACAGGGTGTCTCTCTTGCTCAGGCAGGTCTTGAACTCCTGAGCTCCAGAAATGCACCCACCTCGACCTCCCAAAGTGCCAGGAGTCAGGCATGAGTCACCCCACTCAGCCTACTAGTCTGATTTTTAAAAAGCTGCTTGGGTAAATCTCACACACATTTACTTTGGAATGCCCCACATTGAAAAAAGACGGCAGTCCTAATTAATCTAACAGCAAATGGCAACCTCATGAGCACAAATGTGGGTGACACTTCTATAAAACTTCTCACCACAGGACCCCAGGCCCTTAATGATGTGTCTCTTCTATCTCCACATCCTTCCCTGGTCTCATGTCCCCCACCTTCAGCTGCACATGCTGAGACCGCACACACCTAATTCCTTCACCAGCCTAAACTCTCATTAGATGCCCTCCCTCAACAGCGTCCTTCCTTCACATTGCCCAGACCTTGTCCCCACACCCACCCCACAGTGTAGTAACATGTTTATCCATAAGACTTCTTTGTTAACTTCTTTACATAATTATAATGCACATACCATTAAATCTACCCGTTTAAAGTGAGTCATGACCCAGAGAGAAACCGCGTTCACATAGCTTCATTCCTCCTCCCAATCCTCCCTCCCCACCCGGAGGCAGCCACTCATCTACTCTCTCCTGGGCTTATTCTGGGTATTTCATATAAACGCCAGCTGCACAGGCTCTCATCAAGCTCTAGCAGCTGTGTTGTTAACTACCTATTTTTACACCTGCCTCTCTCACCAGACTTCCAGAAGCTCAGTTCCCAAGGTCTGGCACTGTGCCTGGTATGTGAGGAACAATCAATAAATACTGGGTTAATTAATAAATATCTCTTTTTCAGAGGCAGAGAGACAAAAATTATATGTGCTGTCACCACTTAAAATGGAAAAAGCCATGCTCTAACTACATTGAAAGTCAAGAGTTAAGTTTTTCTCTTTTTGTTAACAAATTTAGTCTTTCTAAATTTGTTCATGATTCTAACCAGAGAATAGTCTATCATTACAAAATTTTGGTAATTTACCAAGGTAAATTAAGTAAATGGTAACATAAATAGTACACATAGTTTGATTGCCAATAAACTTTTGTTTGCTTGGTTTTGTAAGAGAAGCTGTTACTTTTCTCGGTTAATGTTTTACTAATTATATCTGTATAATCACTCATCACAATTTAATTCTTGCACATTACTTTTTCATAAACTAAAGTATGCTAAAATCAACTACTTTCTCTGACTTTTTCACAGAGTGTTTAGCAATTTTGTGTTACATACATTAAAGATTATATTATAAGGAGATTGACACTTGTTGAGATTTTGTGGGGAGGATTTCAGAGTAGAATCAAACACTCTTCTCCACCATATCCAATTACGTTCCAAGAAAACATATAAAATTTTGTATTTTGTATCCACATACAATCTGCAACCATCAAAGTAGTCACAATGAAATCATTAAAAAGTGGCTAAGAGAGCAACAAACACATCAAACCATAAAATATATACTGAGAAGTGCACAAGGTGTCTTGAATTAACATGCCCATTTTACCCTAATTTTAATTGAAATCTACATCATTGAGTGATAATCAAGTCAGAGTATATCAAATTGAGTTCTCATACTTTATTATGTATACCATGAAAGGGGAAATCTAAGAAATAATTTATATTTAATTTTCTTTCCATCATTCTCTGATTTTAAAGGTTATATGACTAATGTTAGTTTCCAAAATTATTCTGCAAAGAATAAAGGCTATTGTGCTAACTACAGAATATTTAAAATCTACTAAATTCAAGACATATATACCAGTTTTGGGTCACTCCCGATTTAAATAACTGCATTTATCTATCCTTCTGTTAATAGAGAAAGAATGAGAAGAGAATGAACATAGAGAAAAAAAATTTTGATTTGTCAGAAATTGTAGAACTACACTGTCCTGTATAATAACCAATAAGTGCTCATATAAATTTAAATTAATTAAAATTGAATACATTTCAAATTCTCCCCATGTGGGTAGTGGCTACTATTTTAAACACCACAGGTAGAGAACAGTTTCATCATGATAGATAGTTCTTTTGAACAACACTGAGGGTAGGTATTTTTCTTCCCAAGAACAATGAAAAATAATTTTTAGTATTCTTCTTTCCAGATAGGATAACTAAAGTTCAGGGGGAAAAAGAAGAATATTCAAGTTCAGAATATGAGTTAACTGACAATTCAAAGAATTTTAGTCAATTCTACGTGGTTACACTTAATAAGTGATTTTTCCACGTATTAAGCAGAACTGATTGCAGAAAATAAACCCTTAAGAATAGGTAGTGGCTGGTCTCAAACTCCTGAGTTCAAGCAATCCACCTGCCTCAGCCTCCCATAGAGCTAGGATTAGAGGTACAAGTCACGGCACTCTACCCAGAGTGACAGACTGCGACTTTGTCTCCAAAAAAAAAAAAAAAAGAAAATAGCTAATGGAGGTCCCTTCCTCAAGCAAGTCATAGCCTCAAAAATCTCATCATAGGTGGCACCGGCACAACCTGTTACCAGAACAGTTATCCTTGCTCTTGATAGATTCTTTGTTTTGTGCTAGATTCTCTGAATTCTACCCAGGGTTCTTTATCAGTGCATACATTTTTTAATACAAATTCATGTTGGAACTCAGGTTTCCATATGACTTCTTAGCTCTGGCAAAGATTTAGAAATCCTATAGAACAGTATGTTTACATTTTATACCCACCTATTACAACAACTTGGGCAGGTGACCCAGTCTAAACGGCATGTCCAAACTTAACTAAGTTCTACCAAGGTTGCCTTTTTCCCACTGTTATGAATTAAACAGTATGTCTCCTCAAATATGCCCAAATCCTAATCCCTAAGGTACCTATTAATGTTACCTTATTTGGAAAAAATTTTTTTGCAGATGCAAGTTAAGGATCTTAAGGTAAGATCTTCTTAGATTCAGGGGGAGCACTAAACCCAATGTCTCACGTCCTAGTAAGTGAAAGGAGATTTGACACAGGCACCAAGAAGAAAACACACAAGTGAAGAAGGCTAATTGGAAGTCCAGGCAAGACTAAAGTGATACGTGTACAAATGAAGGACCCTGAGGGTTACAAGTCACCACGAGCAGCTGGGAGGGACATGGAACAGACTCTTTCTCAGAGCTTCCAGGGAGAACCAAACTGCCTACAACTTGATTTGGCATTTCTGGCATGCAGGACTGTGAGAAGATAAATTTCTGTTCTTTTAAGTCACCTCGTTCGTGTAATTTGCTGTGGCAGCCCTAGGGAGCTAACAAAGCCATTGTCCCTGTCAGTACACTCCGTCTGTGCTTTGATCCCCTTCAAAGTGGTAACTGTTTCTTCCACATCTCCCAGAGATGCAATCAAGAAATTCTTGTGATTAACTTCCCAATTAACTAAAACAAGGAAGTAAAATCTGGGTGAACACCTGAAGAAAAATGTCAAAAATACATAAATGTTAGGTTACAGGAAAATGACTTTGCCTTTTAAAATTAGGTTGATTGCCTGGGTCTAAAGTCACTGGGAACCAAGGAGAATGAATGACATGAGATGTGTTAAAGTGCACTCGTGATCAAACAATGCTGCAGGAGGAAAAGAAGCTTAACGTTACTGACAAAGAAATGCTTCATTTAATATGACATATATGTAATAATATGTGAATGAATTATTACTGTGCATGGTGATAAGAAAAAAACACAAAGAATATAAAAATTTATGCTTCCTTATTTTATACGGCCAAACCAAATCATTGTAGATGCTTTTACTCTGTATTTCCCTGGCATCTGTAAAAACAAATGTTAACAATTTTCTACACTATGAATCTTTTAACAGTTCTTGCATTCTATATATAAAACCATATAGAAAAATGCTTACAAACTCCAACAGTGTGTTTCAATCTGCCCCAATTCCCTAATTCTGTTAACTGTAGCTGGTTTCCTCCTAGGTTTACTGTGATAAATGTCTAGCGATTCTTAAGCTCATATTCACTTACCTGCTTACTGAAAATTTTAAGGCAGGTGGGCGATTACCTTAAGGACAGAATGCTATAGATGCAATGCCAGATTGCAAGTGAAATCTCAATCAAAGGAAGTGAAAAAAGCAGCCCCAATATTTAAGAGTAAGACTGACCAAAAGAACAGAAAGGGGCAAAGTGAACCATCTTCAGGAACATCACAGAAAGTTTGAGTCAGTCAGGAGTCGGGTTAGAGACAATGGAGCTCATAGCCCAGAGACCAATCTTCTGTCTCACAAAAAAAACTTAACAGCTTCAATGGGGGAAAGAACATATGTCCTGAAACGCATGTACATTGAGAAATAAATGTTAAAGTACTACATGATTTTCTTTTGGGTGATAAGAAATATAAATGCATTCTGTTCTAAAAAAGTAAGCAGAAGGGTTTAAATATATAATTGTTTAGAAGTTCAATTTTCAGTTCTTGCTGGAAAGAACACAAATAATGTATCTGAGCCTGTTGAAAGGAAAATGGTGGGAAAACATTCAGGCATTGATCATTTAATTTACAAACTAACCTGCTATTATTTATGTTTACTATCTTTAAATGTGGTAGTCTGTAACAGGTAGGAGACTCACAGGGAACGGCCCTGATAACCACTTCAGGCTAACTGGAATTCATACTATCCTGTAGCCTCTAGATTCTGCTAGTTAAGTCAGATCAGGTGTTGGGAGGGGGGTTAATACTGGGGAAAAAAAAAAGAGAACAGCCCAAAAACTGACTAAAGGTTAAACACAAATGTCATATGTGACTAAGATTCTCCACAGTATACGGATCCATTCTTACAGAGACTTCTACCACATACACCAGGAACGTTTCACTGTTTGATAAATCTATATGAGAATGACTGATTGGAAATTTGCTGCTGAAGATTTTTCTCTAATTATCTAGTCTACATTGAAAGTCTTTAAATAGCTAATTTAAGTATAAAATATAAAAAGCAAACATAAATCCAACGTATTTGCAAGAAAAGAACAAGCGATCCCATCTCAGGATGGGCAAAAGATCTAAAACGAAACTTCTCTAAAGAAGACAGGTGCATAGCCTTCAGACACATGAAGAAATGCTCATTATCCTTAATCATCAGAGAAATGCAAATCAAAACTACATTGAGATATCATCTGAAGATTAGCCCACATGATGAAATCCCAAAACCAGAGAAATTAAGCTATTTTTGTTGAATAAATGCTCTTTGGATTGGCCTGTGGTTAATTCCCAGAGTTCTGAAAAACTAGTTGATTAACTCTTATGTGCACCTTTGTAAAATTATGAAATCAAAAAATAAAAAACTTGATTTGGACAATTTTTTTAGACAGTTTTTTATTGTTTTTGTGAAAGAGTAGAAGAGTAGATTTTTGGAAAGTCTACCTCTGGTACTGCTATGCCCCTGCATGTTTTAAACAGCACTTATCATCCATTATTAAATAATTTAATGGTTTTTATTGATATGCAAAGCAATGAATGTGTGGGGATCAACTGCAATGTTTTCTAAGGCATGCAATACATGCACAACTACATCACTTCCAGGATGTGGTGTGTCCTTCTTATTTATAAGAGTGACTTCATTCTTCTGAGCCATGTCTCTTTTCCTAATGAATTCAAAAAGCAGTAGTGAGTAGGTTTTCAATTTGGGGTATTACATAGCCATCAATTGGGTGGGTAGCTACTTTATATGACATAATTTAAATTGTTGTCATAATAAATAATGAAGTTATTTATACTCTAAGAAGAGGGAAGACACTCAGGATAATGTTAAAGAATTTCCATTATATAAGCTAAGGCAGAGTTTTGACAGCTCTTTTTATTGATTTTATTTAAATTACAAGTGTTTTTAACTCCATTCCAAATGCAATTATCATAGACCATACATTTCCTTTCTTTATGACCCTGAGGAAAAACTGTGCACAATTATGAGGTCAGGAGTTTAAACTCAAAGAAATTCTTAATACAAATCATCTCTCCAGTAGATGAATAGTATCTAAATAATTAGAATTTTACTTAATAAGGCAAAAATACCAGGCATATTTCTGACTACTTTATATAACCATTCACTTAAATTAAAATTTTAATTTCCATTGGCTGGGCTTCAAAAATGATGTCCATGGAATTCACTACTTATTATTTAAGCATATTTCAATGACTGTTGACAGAAGGGAGAAAGCAAAGATTTTGTGCAATTAAATGTATTTCAATCTGGTTTTCACAGAAGCTCTTTATTTACAAATAAAACATTTATTGCTTATCATGCCCAAAGTAGATGAAAAGCTTTCAGAGAAATTGCAGATGTAACTAATGTTAAACACACCCATCGGGGTTCATAAAGTGCCATATGATATACTGGCTACAACATTAAAAATAATTTTCTGTAATGTTAACACTATGAAGAAAACTTTTTATTTAAAACAACTTGGAAGAAACAGTAAGTTGTGAGGTTTTGAATTGAAGTCTAGACTCTTAAGATGCATTTAAGAACCCTTCTGTCCATTGTAAACACTGAAGGGTTATCATCTACCAAAGGTCTACTTTAGTTACATATTCTTCTGTTTCAATATGATATGCTTTTTATTTTTCAAGAATATTTTTACAAAAAATATGATGTTAGAACCTAAACAAGATGATAACAAGTCTTTCTAGATATTCTAGAAATAGATCCACTTAGGAAGATATCAAACTGAACCTAAAATAAACTGAATTCCACTCTTATTTTCAAAAGGAGGGTGTGATATTCTAAGTCAAGTTACTGGTATGTTATAAGAAACATGGACATTGTCATATAAGAATAGGAGTTTCTATACATTAGGTTACATCAGGTCATACTACAAGAATGTTTAAAGCCCTAGATTCTGCGCCTGTTTGGTATGTAGTCCAGAGCAAATCAGATAACTCTTCTGAATAGTTTCCCCATCTGTAACCTAGTCGTGTTATTATCCAAATGCTAGAATACTAAGCAAAATCGTTGCCCAGTCTGTAGCAACTAGTATTGTTTTAATAAGTGAAAAACTTATTATGAAGTAGACGATTGACTTAGTTGGGAGACTCTATAGTGAATGTCAATTCCTTGGCTTGAAAAGGCTCTGTTGGAAGTCAGGGGAAATGAGTGGAAAGTTCCAAAAGTTTTTAAAATACAGTATTGGGAGTGGTTGAATTCCTCCCCTGAATTCAAGGAACAAACTTCGGATGATCTGTGCTATTGCCAATGGGCTTGCATGTATGGGGATTCTACCAATATAGCTTATACCACCTTTAACCATCTACCCTAAGGAAACAAGCCCTAAAAGCTGGGTGTTCATCAAGAAATAGCCCACAACCCAGAGAAGAGATGATGTACACTGGCTTTTCTTTACCTTACCAACAGCCTCCAGAAAAAGTCTGTGAGGTGATCCCATATACTGACATATACATCATCCAAAAATTGGGGGAATCTTGTGTTTCTACCAAACACAATATTATACAGTGTTTAAGATCCCTAGCTCAGTTGGAATTCCTGCTCCCCCTGCTTACTAGTTGTGTGATTTTGGCTAAGTCTACTGCCTTATATATAAAATGGAATAATTGCAATCAATCCAAGAAGATTACAGCAAGACTTCCATGATACTATTGCTTAGTGTTATTAAGAAATTACTTAGTTCAATAACATGCATATTATGAATACGCACTGTATATAGACAGAGTAACAAACTGTTACTAGTAAAGATTATTATATGCACTAGGAATATTAATAAGGTATGTACAGGATAGAACCTCATTGAACTACACTATACAATTTTGGTAAAATATTTGCCTGGGGAGATTGATTATCTGTTGCAAATGTCTCTAATTCTAAAAGTTTTCTGTTTATGATTCACAAGTACTCACACACAACTCATATAAAATATGTCACGTGCAAAGTTTTAAAGTGGAAACCTCTAAGTCGTGTACCAAAAAATAACACTTAGCAAGAACCTGAAATTTCAACTTAAATATCACTTTTTAAAAGATGTGAACCCAATCACGATTTATTCCAAGTGAAGTATCATATAAAACACTGTCATAATCCTGCCTTAAGGAAGTTGCTGTAGTTACAAGGGAAATTAGGAAACTGAATAGCAGAAAATTAGTTTCACAAGCCCAAGCTTTTAGTGGGTAATAGACAAAGTTGGTTTCAGATTGTTATCTCAGAGTTGATTTTTGTCATTGTTAAAACAGTATCTGCCTATCGTTAAGGCACAGACAGGTTTAGTGATAATCAGCATTTGTAGGAGTAGACTAGGGTTCACGTCTTTGGTTGAAATATGGTGGTAAAGATTTAAGAGAAAGACCCCAAATAAGAGGCATTTGAATGATTTAATCATGAAGTGATAAGGACACATGAAGACTGCAAATCAACCAATTACAAATTACATAAGAGAGAAACTAAGAGTTATTTGATTAAAATGTCCTCCACCTTGGACTGAAGGCAGAGTAATTGGTGTTAGCAGCAGTCTATGGTATTGAGAGATTCCCAGGAAACAAACTGAGATTAATCACATTTCATGAGGACAACAGAAAAAGCATAAATTTATAGTAAATGAACGAAGTTCTTACGGGGTGAGGTAGTGCATCTAACCCTGCTTTTAAGCAAACACAAAATGATATATATTTTGCTTGTGCCTCAGATTTCTTATCTGTGGTTAAGGGGTTGGCGTTGCCAGATAAAATAGAGGCTGTCCCATTACATTTTAATTGTGGAAAAATAATGCCTAATTTTTGTTTATATGCCCTAGTCAATATTTAGGACATATTTATAAAATGTATTCATTGTTCACATGACATTCAAATTTAACTTGACATCCTTTATTTTCAATTGCTATATCTGGCAAATTAAATGTGAATAATAAGTTGTGAAGATTAAATGAATTAATACATATTAAGAGCTTAAAATTAATACATATTAAACACAACAGAGTGGAAATACCTAATGTTAGCTTTTATTAAAATTAATGCTGTTATCATACTTATGTTAATATAAGATACTTTTTAAAATAAATTCAGATGTGATATCATTTCCCATGTACTAGTATTTGGTTATTCAGTTATTTAAAAGTCATAATCACTATGCAAGTAATTTTGTAATCTAACTTCATGTCATTTGGGCCCTACCTTGTTGCATGGATGGCACCATGATGTTTATCTTCTTTTCAGATTTTTTTCCCAAATAAGTCCTTATAAATTGATTGTTTCTAGTTAGGGTACCTATTCCCCAACTTGGTTATCTCTCAATTAGAGAAAAATAGAATAATAATGTCTGAATTTGCATAAATGGGTTAACTAGCTGGACTCTTTCCAGGCATGGATGAATGAAATAAAACTGTCCTAATTCAAGACATAATCCATTTATTTTCTAAAGAGAGAAATAGAAGGGGATAACATTTTGACATCTTAGTTTATAAGTATCATATTCCCTGCCTCAATTTCTTTTTACCTTGTACTAATTCCTTCTCCAATTTGTTCAAGAAACTAACCTTGGTTTGTTCTGAAGGAATGTTGTCACAGCAGAACCATAAGCAACATCAGATTCCTGGGTTCATTTGGGCCACATCTCAAGTACTATAATGAATACAATATTTAATCTATCACCATCACGTCGGTCAGATAAATATCTTTTAAACTGAAGGAAGAGAAAGAGGATCTAGGAAAACCAAGAGCATTAGGTGTTGGTGACGTTGCAGGCAGTTCCTTTCTGTAGGGGGAGGAGTAGAAAGCCAGAGAGATTTGATGATTAAGAAAAGAGCACATTCTCTTCCATCTGACTACTTTGGAAGCTGGCAAGCTTCCCAGAGTTCTCCAGCCTATGATGGCCATGGCATGAGGGATATAGATGGCAGCATGGAGATCCCAAGGAAATGGCTTGGGATCACCTAAGGCAAGTCCTCACACTTATTAAAAGGGTATACATGGCACTCATAACATCTTCTATGGCCAGAATGTTGCTGATAGGACATTGAAAGCCAGCAGGGTCATAATGGTTTTAACCAATGGTTAAGGTAAAGACTATAACCAGAGACCTAACGACCAAGAAGATATTTTTGACAATATTGCATGCAGTAATTCAAGCCAATAATCAGCTTTTATCCCTGAGAATAGGATACTATGTTTCTCTCCCAAGCTCCATGGGAGTGAGAAATGAGGGAGGAGAAATAGCCTACATTTCATGAGTGCTCTTCCTAAATCAAGAGACAAACATTGGCATCATTGAGTGTCTTGGATGGAACAAGTTTAAGAAAGGAGAAGTCTATTACAAAGGTTACATTTCTCCTACTTTCTACAAAGTACCTGTGATGTAGAAGTCTTGATTATTTATGTATGTCTGCCCTTTATAATGACACAACCAATCTAAATACTGTTAATGGTGAACACATGCCCAGCAAATTCATAAAAAGACTCAAAGGGGTACCTGACAGGATGCACATGGTATGAGAATGTTTATATGAAAATTAAGAGGACCATTGATTGAGTGTCTACTGTATGCCAGGCACTCTACTAAGTGCTTTGTAAATGTATTCACTTTGCTTTTGATCATTTGCAGCTTACATGTATTAAACCTGGAGAACAAACAGTTTGAATAATTTGAATAATCTCAGACAGTTTATAAGTGGTAAGGTCCAGCTTTGAGTGAGAGACACTTCCAAGAAGAAGTTTTTTGAGTTATCAGACCAAAACCTTCTCCCAGCTAAATTCATTTGTGTTATCAATCACTGTACAGACTATCATATTTACAGGGACCTTCTAACTCTCGTTCAATTATATTTCAAGAATCTAGAGGTCTTGGACAACACCAAGTTTCCTCAGAGCCAGTTTCTCCTCTCTTCAGTGACTTTGGGACTAGGACAAATTTGACACAATTTTATACTTTTCACTCCAATTTGAACATGAAAAACATGGAAAAATTTGTTTTATTCACTCCTGATGAGAGAAAAAGAGCTACTGGATTTTTGACAAATGCCCCAGATTAGTGAAAACATCAATGGCAGAATGCTCTAGAATACACCACTTAATTGTGAACCACACATTGCTCCATGTCAAGTGCCTTTGAAATTGGCTTTAAGTGGTAACTTTTGGGAGTTCTTCTTCCAATATCATTCAGGAGAACTAATTTGGGGTACTATTAGGATCTCTTGACTGAATTCTGACCAAATAACATTATTTCAGGTAGGGTTCAGATTTCCTGTAAATGCCATAACTTAATCCTGCCCATCGATGTAAAATTTGTAGAAAGAGTCTAACAGCTTTTGGCATTTAGTTAGTTATTTTCATTAATTTTGAGCGTTGGGGTTTATTTTTCTTCTTTAGATGATTTTATGTTGATAGGAAACTTTGAAGAGAATGTCTCTGGCATTTTAACTCACTTCACCATTTTTTTCTGGAAGTTTCTCAGCAATTAGTTTGTAATCTATGTTGCCTGTTTTGCTGCAAATGCATTTCCTTAATTAGCCTATGAGAAGAGACATTTATTGAAAAAAATATAAGACTGCCTGGAGAACATTATTTCAGGCTCACCACTGTCTAGAAAAATAAAAGTCTCTCTATAGAATTGAGAGAAAAGAATCTCAGGGGGCATTATTTCACTGTTAAGCATGGTTGACAAAACAGATTAAATTAAATTGATCACATTAGAGTAGTTCTCCTCTAGGTACTGAGGCTGGGAAATGGATTGGTTTAAATATCTTGATGAAATATTCACAAAATGCAAATTTTATCATGGAGACAAATTACTTGTCATAAATTGAAAATATAATGTAATCAATGTTTTACATATTGCCTTTAAGACATTTTTGTGGATAATCAATCTTGATATTATCCTGTCATTGATCCAAGAGAGGCTAGTGCACATGCTTGCGTGCTCTCTCTCTATATGTATGTATAAAATATATGAAAAATATATAATATAGGAAAATATACATAATATATGAAAACATATGTATAGGATGCAATAACTGAATTTTTCAACCTAAAAATATTAGAATGGGATACGATGCCAAAGGTCCACCCTATGAAAGAAAGAATTTATAAGCTGGACTTCATTAAAATTAAAAATTTCTGTTCTGAAAAAGACACGGTTAAGAGAATGAAATGACAAGTTGCAGACTTGGAAAAAACATTTGCAAGAGATAAATCTAATAAAAGACCTTATGAAAAATTTACAAAGGACACTTAAAACTCAACAATAAGACAATATACAGCCCAAAGTTAAATAAGCCAAAGGCCTTAGTAATTATCTCAACAAAGAACATATGAAGAAGACAAATAAGTATATAAAAAGAAGTTCCACATAATATGGCATCAGGAAAATTCAAATTAAAACAACGATGAGATACCAATGAACAACTTTTAGAGTGGTAAAATCCAGAACACCAACAACACTAAATGCTGTCAAGGACATTGATTCATTGTTGATAAAAATGCAAAGTGATAAAGCCACGTTAGAAGACAGTTTGTCAATTTCTTACAAAACTAAACATATTTTTGCCATCCATTCTAGCAATCATATTGTTTGACATTTACCTGAGGAAACCGAAATTTTACAGCCATGTAAAAATTTTTACCTAAATGTTTATAGCAGTTTTATTCATAATTGCCCAAATTTGGAAGCAAACAAGATGTCTTTCAGTAAATGAATGAATAAAACAGACATCCAGACAATGGAATATTTATTCAATGCTTTAGAAAGAACTACCAGGCGGTGCCTGTGGCTCAGCGAGTAGGGTGCCGGCCCCATATACCAAAGGTGGTGAGTTCAAACCCAGCCTCGGTTGAACTGCAAAACAAAAAAATAGCCGGGCATTGTGGCAGGCGCCTGTAGTCCCAGCTACTCGGGAGGCTGAGGCAAGAGAATAGCCTAAGCCCAGGAGTTGGACGTTGCTGTGAGCTGTGTGACGCCACGGCACTCTACCGAGAGTGATAAAGTGAGACTTTGTCTCTACAAAAAAAAAAAAAACAAAAAAAAAAAACTACCAATTCATAGAAATAAGTGGAGGACATTTAAATGCATAGTACTAAGTGAATGAAACCAATCTAAAAAGGCTACATACTGTATGATTCCAAGTATATGACATTCTGGAAAAGACCAAACCATGGATATGGTAAAGAGATCAGTGGTTGCCAGGGGTTAGAGGGAAGGAGGGATGGATACTTGAAGCCTATAGGACTTTTTGGGTAATAAAACCACTCTATTATAATGGGGGCTATGTGTCATCATACATTTACCCATCCCTACAAAATGTAGAATACTAATGCAAACTATGAATTCCGAATGATAATGATGTGTCAGGGTAGGCTCATGTGTTATAACATATGTACCTCTGGTGGGAGATGTTACTAGGGGCTGAGGTTTTGCATGTGTGGGAGCAGGGAGTACATGGGAAATACATGTACATTTCACTCAATTTTACTGTGAGTCTGAAAGTATTCTAAATAAAAGAAGTTTAAAAAATGAGGATGAGAAGATTCTTTGCAGACTGATAGATGTCATGTTCCAGTCTCCATATGTTGGGAAAGGACTCTTCTGGCCACCTTCGAGCTGTCTGACCTTGTCATTTCAGAAGCTCTGTGCTAAATCCAAGAAATCTGCCTTTACGCTTGGCTCTGTTTCTAATAGCTGGAGCCACATTTGTGCTGTCAGTGCTCTGCTAATCCATTCTTCTAGAGAGGTTTCATCTGTGCCATTGAAAATGATCATTTAAAAGATCACTAATCTTTCCTTTGTTCATAAGAGTATTTAAAGAATTCCTGGGGAATTATAAAATTTTATCCAAGTTAGTATTGTGCTGAAATGCAAAAGTTCTTTATTTTGTAATAGTACAGTTGTAATAACTAGCATAATTATTTCTGAAGTAAACATAATATATTGCAATATATGAAATTTAATATAACCTCTTCCTAAAGCTTTGGCATTCAAACTCATTAAGAAAAGAGAATTTCTGTCAATAGACTGATGATCTTTAAATTTTACTTAAAATCACGCTCTGATTTCCAGATGCTGGGACCAAAAATTGTTGGATCTGTAAGAAGTTTCTCTGAGAAACAACTTATCTTTAGCCCAGGATGAAAACATAAGGAGAGTTTTGACATTTTGAAGCAGATCCAAGAAGCTGGCAGTGCGAAACCACATGAAAATGCAAGAACATTTTAAAGAAAAGGTTACTATAGTCTTTTGCAGTAATCTTAAAGATATATGGTTCATATTATG
Organism: Perodicticus potto; assembly: GCA_963574655.1. Lineage (NCBI taxonomy): Eukaryota > Metazoa > Chordata > Mammalia > Primates > Lorisidae > Perodicticus > Perodicticus potto. Next base: position 22,006 of record CAUYRH010144216.1, read on the forward strand.
CCAGATTTAGATAGAATTACTTGGGGGGAAATGTTCTTATTTTACTGAAACTAGCTTTCTCTCCTCATCAATTACGTAACATATTAAGCATTAGTGGTAGGAAGACATTTGATGGCATTGCCATTTTAGCATAACCTTGATTTACATCTATAACATTATATAGACTGAATTAGTAAAAGCTGCATGTTATGGGGAAAAGCTAGCTGCTTGTGTATAGTACAGGAGAGAATATGTTCAAATTAGTGACCTGGGGATACCTAAGTGCCTTCCAAATCATCAAAGAACATTTAACAAATGCAATCTGTAGTTTTAGTAGTAAGATCAGGTTCAAATTTACTCTTGTTCATTAGTAATTCATAGATGGTCTGTATTAAAACATTATTGGACTTATATCTTTCATTTTCTATTATCAAACTGGCTGTTATATTGTACTACAAGCTCAGAAAAAAATTGATGTATAAACATAAACCAACCAAAGCCAATGTTTGATATCTTGGACCTTCCTATTGTAGGAAAAAATGAAAACATGAATTGAGAAAACCTTACAATGATAGAATGTGATGGGTATATGGAATGTAAATATTTCATTTCTGGGACATCTGGGTATTTTTAGAACGTTTGCCCTTTTTTTTTGTTAACCAGGTGTTAACATCTTCAAGATATGCCAAAAGAGTTAATTGATGTCTCAGGTCATCAATTAACCCCTGTGGTTATGGAACAGTAAGAGCAAATGGAAGATCAGTAACAGTTTAGCAGCAGGCAAAGCATAAGCCATTTCAGGGATGGCAAAAGCAATAAACCCCAAATTGAGCCTCCCAGGATAAGTCACCTTGAAATAATACCTAAAACAAGCAGAAATTATTAGCGGTTTAATGAAGGAAGGGGGCAACAAATAAACTAGTCAAACACAGTTGATTCAAGTGGATTGTTAAAGTACAACATTTTACTAAAGCTAGCTAAAAATTTTATAATTTGATTAATGTATGTGTGTGTTTAGTGAACCTACTACGTGTAACCCATTGCTCTTGATATTTTAAGTAAATAAAAATGTTCTTGCCCACAGAGAATTTAATCTAGGCTACCGAGTTAACCATCTAGCCTGCCTTAACAAAATACCATCCACTGAAAGCCTTAAACAACAATTTGTTTTACCACCATTCTAGAGACTGAGACCCCAAGATCAGTGTGCCCACATGGTCAGGTTCTGGTGAAGGCCCTTTTCCAGGCTTGCAGACAGCCACCTTCTCCGGTCTTCATATGGCAGACACAATGAGTTCTCTGGTCATATCTTTGTATAAGAACACCAATTTATCAGATTAAGGCTGTACCTTTATAACTTCACTTATGGCTACTAACCTCCTAAAAGACCCTATATCAAAATACAGTCACCTTTGTGGGGGTCAGAGTTTCAACATATGAATTTTGCAGGGAACACAAACATTCAGCCCATAACACCCACAGTACTTCCCATTTCCACAATACCTTAAGAGAGTTGAGGGGGGAAAGGATAAAAGAAAAATAAAAAGATTAGAAAACAATGGTCTGATGAATATGTAGATACACTGCAGTGGGTGTTTAAATAAGAGGGACACTGTTTCCAGAAAATAGTTCATGGAAAGTGCAGCATTATGGTGTATCAATGACTCATTCATCAACCACATATTAATAATTTATTTCTCAAATGGGATATTAATAATTGCAGAACCAGCCAAGTCCACAGATAGGCTAGTTGCGCTGGGTCATTTGGTCTTATTGGAGAATAGAGAATACAAGAAGAACAAGGCAGGGGGATTCCTTTGCACTGGAATCAGTAGGTGTTTGGACTCGGATTAGATTAAAAGTAAATGGGAGCCAAGGAGTACCATGATCGGAGTTGGGCTTCCTTATGACAAATGGGGAAGCAGTGACGGTGGACCCTATAGACGGATGTTAATAAAGGTGATGGTGATGGAAACACAAGAGGAGACAGGTAAAGGGGTGGGGGTAAAGGAGGTAAATCTGGCAGGATGCAGGGGCTGTTAGTGAGGAAGCAAGGCAGCCTGCGTGAACGAGACGCCAATTTCCATTTTGTGCACTATTCTTTTCTCCTTCCATACTCTTTCTTCTTTGCCCTTTCTTTGGGTTTGGAACTGAATATTCAAACCCCGCCCCTTACAGTACAGAGGCAGGTTATAAGTTCCAAACATTGTGAAATGTTGCTACTCGCTTGAAAGGAAAGTTCTGTGGGTGAGCAGTCCGCTCAGGCGACCTCTCAAAGGTAATATTTTCTTATACTGCTCAAACAGACCCAATGTATAAAAAGAGTAGTATATTAAACACTGTTCTGCTTGAGGGATCCTCCACAAGCCTCCGGACACCTCCTCCTCGCTGAGATCTCTTCATCCTTCAAAATTAAAGCAAAAGGCAGTACCACCTGGGAATTAAAATGTTTCCAAGATTTCTTACGCTGCCCTTTAAGAGTAGAGTTAGGTAAGTTTTGAATAAGAAAAAGTGAAAGGATATTATGTTATAAAATTTCAAACACATGATTAAAAATACCAATCTTGTGAATAGAAAGACAAGATATTTACTGTTCTCTGCCTTCTACTACCTACCCCTCATTCCCACCCTTTCAGGGAAAAATCCATTTCAAAACTTGTCAGTTGACCCGGGAACATTTAGATGTTGCGTTTTTATTTAGAAAAGGAAAACAACTACATCTTGGATAATTTCATTCCCTGATGAAACCAAAGGGTTTTCCATTTTGTTGTTTGTGGCAGCTGTGAAGTATTTGTTTTGAGAATTTTCTTGCTTTTTCAGAGACTATGATACAGTAGGGTTTTTGTTTTTGTTTTGTTTTTCCTGTTGCCTGTCAGAGCAGTGCTGAGGAGTGATTTTCTGGGAGGCTAAGTTTACCCACAGACTGGAAGGCAGAAACCTCTTCCTCAAGTAAGAACTGCTGTACCAGACTTTATATAGACTTTTTTAAAGGGTTAGTATTCAGTTGTAATCACAAGCCTCAAAACAACTTGTGAAAATATCATTTAATTTTAAACCATTTATGACAGTCATTTACTTCTAATTCCTTTGCCAGACCCTTGTCATGCTCAGGAATAATTAATTTTCAGTCGGATGAAGTCTTCCCACCTCTTCTGCCAGCTGGAGAATCAGCGTGTCCCTTTGTTCCAGGCCACGTGTACACTTTTCAGTTAATGCAAGTAAGAAACAGAGGCAGGAAGGGAAAACATAATGCCAGCAAACATCAAGAAGCCACAAAGACTTGGAAAGAAGTAACTGAACATTTGAGAAAGCATCAGATCTTTCTGTATGATAAAATGCATACATTTAGAATATTCTGGGGAAATCTAAAAGCTGTTTCAACTTTAATCATAAAGCCATCTATTCCTTTGTAAAATATGCCCAAGGCAAATAAGATACCAGAAAGCCAAAGGGGTCAGGAAATGATATCAGGGAACAAAAGCAAGACTACAAAGCACAAGATTTGTATACAGCTCAAAATGATTTCAAAATAATATTTCAGAGAATTTTATATGAAAAAGACTTAAAATAATAAAGATTTTAAGGATGGAGATTTCATAGAATATAGGCTACCATATGCAAATATAAGACAACCAATGAGAAAAATAAGGGGTTCCAAATCATGTATCCAGCCAAAGTTTGAAGGTCAAGGATGAGGAAGGCAGGCCCAGGGATAATGAGAGAGAGTAAATGGAGACATTTTTCTCAATGGAAAAAGGAGAGTTACATTTCTGGTGTGAAACTGGGGAGAGAAAAGAAGTGATAATAAAACAGTTGGCCATGAGTGATAACTTCTAGAAAATGAAAGATTTCTTCTCTGTTCATGAGATTCTGTGGTGTGTGCATTTTAGGTTTCTTAGACTTCAACTCTAATAGTTTGAGTTTGTGTATAATTTTTAGAAAAATGTGAGAGTGTGTGATACTTATTGATAAAAATGTAGGAATAAAGGGCATTTCTGAAAGAGAAACTACCTAGCAGAAAGAGTGGAGGGCAAAATCCTGAGGGAGACCTGTGATTAGAGGGGGGGTGGCAGATATAGAGGAAGACTCAGCAAATGAAGGTGAGAACTAGTTGTGACAAAGTTGAGCAAATGAGAAGTAAAACTTAAAGAAAATAATAAATGAGTCATATTCAGCAATCCTTAAGGCACAAAATTCCTACTTGTTTCATAAAGAATTCCTTGGGGATGGGAGTTAGAGTGAAGGATGAGTCCTTATTTTACCCCCTTTCCCTTCTCATACACACAGTATGCACCTTTGAAAACCCAAACCAACTGTTCTGTTCAGCAGAGCAAGTAGAAAGTGTTTGGTGAAGACGGTGGTGGCGGAAGGTAAAGGTGACAAAGATATTCTACCAGACTAAACTCTAGGTCAGACTCCTCTGAACTCTCTTCTCAATAAGGCCCTGATTTGGGACTCTGTGCTCATTTCTTCATTGTCTAATTTTAGCAAGAATCCTAAAAAGTCAACTTAGCAACAATGACCCACGCTCGATATCTGGCCACTCTGATATCTTATCAGGTTTCTCATCCTTCCCCAAACCCCTGGTGATATCTGGTCACCCTCACCTGCCTTCATCAAGAATCCTGGGAGATTTGTTTAGCCAGAATCCCCTTGACTCCTTAAATTAGTTCTTAGCAATTTTTTGTCCACAGACCTCCCACCCCCTACCCTCACTGCTGCAAATTCTCACTGTTTGCTGATATATCAGGAGGTGAGCCTGAGACCTCCCTCCTCTACCACAAAATCTTATTGTAAATACTTATAATGTGCAATATCTTTGTACATACATAGATACTGCAATATCTTTATATTATATACTATCTTTTTTAATTAGAGGGCATTTGTAGAAGGCACCAACTAAATTAAGTGCTTCCTTTCTATTTCTTTCTCTATTTCTTATTCTGTCTCCCTTTTCTAGAAGGCTCCCTTGAATAGAGTCTGAATCACAGTTTTTTTATTGAGTATCGTAAGTGTTGCTTTTTTTTTTTTTTTCTTTGCAGTTTTTGGCCAGGACAGGGTTTAAGACTGCCACCTCTGGTATATCGGGCTGGCACCTTACTCCTTGAGCCACAGGCACCACCCCCAGCATGTGTTTCTTTAACAAAGGACACCCCTGGATTTGGTAAGCACGGGCCATAGGGAATTCAGGAAAGAAAAAAGTGGAAGTGCTCAAGTATTTCTGTGCATAAGTCAGATTCATTCTTAACAGTTTACTAAAATGCAAATTCACAGGCTCCACCTCCTGAGAGTCTAATTCAGGTAGGAGGGATGAAATTGTCTTCAATCTGCTGTTGTTTTTTTTTTTTTTTCCCCAAGTCCATTCTTCTATATTGATACAGGTTTTACCCAGGCAAACTTTGAAAAAGCCTTGAAAAAAATAAGTGCATAGGAAGGCCATGTAAAGAACATGCACAAAATTCTTTGGGAATCAGAACAGGTTCAGAGTTCATTCCTAATTGCAACCTGGTGGGTAGCAATACAAACCCAAATGTTATAGAGGGTGAGGATATTCTCAGAAAGAGCAATGATTTCACTAAAAGCTCAAGACACTTTTTAGTTCACATTGAAAAAGTGCTTCTTTGGGAATTAAAGTTGTTCACTGTGGGCTGTTACAAATAAGATTGTAAGCAACCCTTCTTGCTCCCTAATGCAAAAGTAATACTTACGGAGACCATTAAATGTTAAGGCAGACAGACTCTGAGAAGCAAAAATGAGAAAAGGGTCACTTACCTGAGTTATACATAATGGAAAAAACTGCGTTTTTTACAGATGATTGATGCTGGCAAGGAAATGTACAAGGAGTGTGCATGAAATTACTTTTTTCAATTGATTTCAATTATTTTATACTTATCAACCACTCAACTACATTGACTAAAGGTATGAGTTTCTTAACCGTGAGATGTGTATCTTAGAGAAGTCGCCCCACTGCTGATGCTGACAATCTGGAGGTTTTAAATCATGGACAACATGCATCATAATCATCTAAAGGGCTTGTTTAAAATGCCTGTGATTCCTCAGCCCTAACCCACACCACTGAAGCCAAGTCATGTAAATATCTGCCCTTTAAATAAGCTCCCCGTCTTCCCAGCATCAAAAGTTTGGGAAGCAATGCTTGGCCTCTTTGATCCTACAAATTGACAGTCTTCCAGAAAGAACAAAGATGGTTAGACTAATTAATAAACTATTAAAATATATCATAAATGTTAGTAAGTAGCACACTTCAATTTTAGTACCAGAGCCATAATGGCCACACCCTGGGCTCCCCAAGTCCTACCCTGGGACACTTCTATTTTCCCATATTCAGCAGTTGAAATAGTAAACCTGGGAGAATGGGGGCGCAGGACCCAGGCCAGGGCTGCAGCTGGTACCCTCTCTGATTGGACAGTGAGCATGCCCCAGGGGCTGCTATTTTTAACATCTTCCTATATCCTTGGGGAAAAGTCTTTAAAAAGTATAAGTTCCCCAAATTTACTCTCCTGAAGGATCCACTTTGGCAGGTCTGGGCATGTTAACACAAATTTATATATTCCCCCAAATTTCCCACTTGACTCTAGAGATCACTCAAGGATGGAGACCAAAACCTTGCTGCTCAAAGTGTGGTCTGAGGGCCAGTATCACCTGAGAGCTTATTGGAATCAAAACAGAAGTGTAGAATCTCATTGCTTTCCCCAAACTGAATCAAAATCTGCATTTCAAAAAAGTGTCTCTTTTTGAAAGGGTGGTTCTTCGGAGCTAAATTTGAAAAGGATGACTACTGCATTGCACAGTTCATTGTGGATCATTGATGGCTAGATGATGCATAGATGAAAATTTTGTTGAAAAAAGGGAAAAGAAGCAAGAGGTAAGCTAAAGACTTAGCTTGATGTAAAGGGGAAAAAAGCAAGCCTCAAAATGGCCCAATATATTTTAGGAGCAATCATCTTTTCTGAGACAGATCCTGGTCCCTGAAGGACCTGCTGAACAGCAGGGTTGTTTTAATTTTACTGGGGTGAAATTGCTAGACATTGCACTCTCTACATCCAGTTTAAGACTGCCATGACTGAGATTAAAAAGCTGTAGGCCACTGGAGTCACGATACTAGTCACTTCAGATGTTTTAGTTGCATTGTCTTACCTTATATTGTATACTAATTTTTTCTAAAGTATAGGGAATTTCTAGAAGCAATCAACTTAAAATAAGTTCTTTTTCATTTCTTTCTCCATTTCTCATTCTGTCTCCCTTTTCTGTCATCAACCTATGTGCTAAAAGGCAATAGAGTATAACACAGAGAGATCACTGAATTGCAAAGCAGAAGATCAAGGTCACAAACTCTATCTTTTCCACTTGGTATAAATAGTCACAATATATCGAACTCCTAAATTGTGCCAGGAACTTCAAATGAGTCCTGAAAATCTATTATTCCAATTTTAAAATAAGTGGGGAAAAGCCCACAAGAGATTAAAAGCAAAATCATGTTCAAAATCACACTGGTAGTAAATGACAGGGCTAAAATTTGGAACCATATCTATTTAAATCTAAATATCACCAATTATGACAATATTCTGTAGGAATGTGAAGAAATTATTTAGAGCTTTTGAATTCTCTTTTTATTTTCTATAAAATGGTGTCACAGGGTTTGGAAATAGTATATTAAACAGACTTTCACTCAGCTTATGTGAAATTCCAGGATTCCAACATCAAAAGTTACATAGCTTCCAAAACCTAATAATTTTACTGCCTTTTAACATATAAAGTTACCCATGACAATTTTAATCTATAATGAATAATATAATCCTATATCTAATTCTGTAACTAAGGTCAAGTGCATCTTTCACCTATAATCACAGCACTTAGAGAGGCCAAGACAGGAGAATTGCTTGATACTAGGGGCTCAATACCAGCCTAGACAATATATTGAAACAGCCTTCTCTACAAAGTATTTTAAATGATAACCTGGCATGATGATGTGTATTCATTGTCCTGGCTACTTGAGAAGCTAGGTGGGAGGATTGTTTGAGACTAGAGTTTGAGGTTGAAAGAGTTATGATTGTTCCACTGCACTCCAGCCTGGATGACAGAGGGGCAACTTATCTCTATAATATCATAGTAATAGTAATTTCATACTTAAGATTTTCAAAAACATAATATTATTTGTTGCCCATTAGGACTGCTGATTTTCAAAGATTCCACCAAAAACATGTATATGTTCACACACAGACCTATTCCCTGAAATTTCAAAGGTTTAAAGCACAAACTCAAAATAGCCAAACCAACTAGAAAAAGAAAAAACTAAGTTGAAAGACTTATTCTACCCGGTTTTGAGTTTTATTATAAAGCTTCAGTAAGAAAAACATGTGGTATTCATACCAAGGTACAGAAAGAGAACAGCCTAAGAACACAATCTAGAAATAGAGTCACATGGATATGGTCAATGGTTTTCTACAAAAGTACAAAGGTAATTAGTAGACTGAGAATAATCTTCACTAAAAATGGTGCTTGAATAATTAGATATTCTTATGCAAAAAAACCCCCAAAAAACAAAAAAGAAGGAAATGATTTTGATCCATAAATCACAACACATATAAAAATTAATTCAGAAGTTATTATAGACCTATGGGCGGAGCCAGTGGCTCAGTGAGTAGGATGCCAGCCCCATATACCTAGGGTAGAGGGTGGCGGGTTTGAACCTAGCCCCAGTCAAAATGCAGCAACAACAAAAATATATATATAGCTAGGCGTGTGGCAGGTACCTGTACTCCCAGCTACTTGGGAGGCTGAGGGAAGAGAATCTCCTAAGCCCAAGAGCTGGAGGTTGCTGTGAGCTGTAACAACACAGCACTCTACTGAGGGTGACAAAGTGAAGTCTCTAAAAAAAAAAAATGTTATTATAGACCTAAATTCTCAGAAAAATAATAGCAAATTTATTTTTACCTTACATTGGGGAAATATTTTTTAGGTATAATACCAAAAGTATAATTCATAGTAGAAGAAAACAAATTAATTTATATTACCTCAACGTTAAGAATTTCTGCTTTTGGGGAGCCACCTGTGGCTCAGTGAGTACGGCACAGGCCCCATATACCGAGGGTGGCAGGTTCAAACTTAGCCTCAGCCAAACTGCAACAACAACAACAAAAGAATTTCTGCCTTTCAAATATACCATTAAGAGAATGAAAAAACAATCCCACTAGGAGGAAAGTACATGCCAATCAGATGTCTGATTAGTGACTTGTGTCAAAAGCATATTATGAAACTCTTAAAAACTCAATAATAATAAACAACCAACCCAACTTAAGAGTGGTCAAAATACTGGAACAGGCACTTCTTTCAAAGAATGTATACATATGGCCAATAAGCACCTGAAAAGATTATCCTCATCATGAAAATTAAAATTAAAACCATATTGACTTATTACTGTGGAGCTTTTAGATTGGCTGCAATTGAAAAGTCTGACCATACCAAGTGTCAACAGGAAAGAGGAGTAAATGGTAGTGAATATAAATTGGGACTATGATTTTGAAAAATAATTTGGTGGTTTTTTATAGTTACACATATGTCTCATCTATTAACATCATAGGTCCATAAAATCTATATTTTCCCAGAAATCTATAGTAAATCTATATTTACTTATCTGTAATAGCCAAAAACCTGGAAACATCCCCATTTGTACATCCACAGGATGGAGAAATAAATTTTGGTTACCCATTCAATAAAATAATACTTAACAAAGGATGGACTATTGACATACACAACAAGGATGCACTTTCGAGTAAATATCCTGAGGAAAATATAACCAACAAAAAAGAAAATGTATCATACAATTACATTTATATAAATTTCTAGGCAATACAAACTAATTGCTACTGATAAACAGCAGATCAACAGTAGTCTAGAATCACAGCTGGCAAAGAGGGCAAGGACACTTTGGCAGGTGAGAGTTATCTTGTTTGTGGTTGGTTATGGTTTCATGGTATGTACACATATCAAAACTTCCCATTTATAGACTTATGACATGTACAGTTTGTACTGTATACATTACTAGAATATAGGCAATATGCCTCAGAATTATACATACGCCTCAATAAAGCTATTTTGTTAAGGTCAAAGGACATTAGAATTCTGTCTTCCTTGAGATTTGATAGAATTCACTTCTATAATCACCTGTTATGGTTTATTTTTATGGAAGCAAATTAACTTCTTTAATAACTAGTTTACCTGTTTTCCAATTAGTTTTAAGAACTAACCATTGGACTTCATTAGTGGTTCTACCATTTTACTACAATGGCCATGTTGATTTATTTCCTCTGGTACAAGATGAGAAACACAGGGTTATTTCAGGTCAGCAGAGTAAAGGTAAGAATCTAGAAAATTTGGGGGCAGAGGCAAGATGGCCGACTGGGGCCAGCTTTCCACAGAGTCTCAAATCCAGAAAGAGAATTAAAGGACAGAAGTTTAGCAAGAAAGCTGATAGTTCGGATCTGAGCCAAGAGAGAAGGTTGAAGAACGCATATCAACCCTTCTAATGCAAGGTGCAAACCCAAGGATACAAACAAAAGGTACAAAATCCATCGCCAAGCAGATAGGAGTCCCCTCCCCCAAGAGAACAGCTCACAGTATACTCCATACAAACAAGTGAGAAGAATTCAAATATCCTTCCATTTTATCCCTTGGGAGAGACCCTCTAAAAACTGGACCTCCTTCCTCTACTAAAGTGCTGGGGATAAAAATGTATAAAGCTGTATATATTCTCTACCTACAATTTTGAACTCCCAGCACTTACCTCCTGCCCCACTCTCACCCTGAGATCTGGAAGCCTATCCCCCATGGAGTCCAGATTCTTGGGGAATTTCTCGAGGGATGTGGACAGGGCATGGGCTATTGCTGATCTGTGCTGATTCTCCGGCATAGGAGAAAGGAGAGGACGGTCAACTAAGAGGAAACCATACAGGAGAGGCAGTGCTCTGAGGCACAGAGCAGCTGCCGCAGTGGTGGGTACAATAAGGCTCACTCCCAGTCTCCAACCAGAGGAAGCTGGACATCTTCTCCAGTGGCAGCCACTGACAGAACAGATCTGGGATGGAAACGCAGACCCCAAGAGTAAAGGATATGCCTGAGGAAGTACCTGCCTGGGTAGAGCACAGGGGACTAGAATATGTGCATGCAGAGATGGCAGACTCCCAGGGCAGGGCTGACCCAGAGGACTGTTTCACTGAGCCTGAGACACACCCGGCCATCAGGGGATCATAGCTGAGACAAAGGGAGGCAGGCAGAGGCTAGAACTGACAGCTGAGTGCCAAGCTCTAACCACACCCACCCCAACACAAACTGCAGCCAAACTGGGCAGCAGCACAGACAGGGCTGAGATGCTCAAACAGTGTCTGATCCATAGGGGAATATAGCTGGGACAGAAACAAATTCTGCAAAGTTGTTTTGTTCTGTCAGCAACATCAATCAGGGGCAGGGCTGGAGCTGAGAGAACCACCCCAGCCCCCATTAAGCACCCGAGGTTGTCAGGCCACACCTCCCCCTGCCAGATAGTGGCAGAGAGTGGCGACCTGGCTGAAGACAAATAGATCTCCCTGTGACTCAGGCAGTTGCAAACCCCTGGAGCATCTGCTCATTAGAGGGAAATGGATCACAGCCCTGTGGGGTTACCAGTGACTAAGTATGACAGAGGTGCAAGGTGGGGAAGGAGGCATGAACCTTCCCAGACTAATTTATTTGCTGGATGGGTCCTTATGACCTCATGGAGCACCAGAGTGAGTCATACTTGAGCTGCCAGCAGACCCCTGCTATCTAGGTGCTGGAGACCTTTTGAACTCTCCCACCTGAGACTGGTGCTGACTGGGACAATTGATTTGGATCTCTTGAACTGGGCCAATCACCAAAGGACTATCCAACTTGGTACCCTGGGTGTGTGGTTGTGGGAAGGTTTGATTTTCCTTTCCAATTGTTGCCTGTGGGGGGTGGGGTGACTTAATTGCTGGTATTTCTCCAGCTGAGACTTCAACCCAGAGTAACTGATTCACTAGAGTAAGACAGAGACCAGTTGAAAATAAGACAGAGCCACTTAGCCCCACCAAACCAAGAAGGTCCCCAGTTTCTCAGGCTGTAGCACTGTATAGATCCTTGGCAAAGCTCTAGAGGAAAAGGTACAGACATGAGTCCCAGCTTTTGGGCAAAGGATTGGCCAATCACTACTCCTAGAGCCCGCAACACAACTTCGCCTTATCTGTTCATCTAGCCAAACTGTATAAAATAACCATAACCATGGGGCAGAATCAATGGAAAAACTCTGGAAACATGAATAACCAGAGGAGATCAACCCCGCTCAATGGAACAATTTGGCAGACACAACTGAAGATCTCATTCATAAACAGATGGCTGAGATGTCAGAAATCGAATTCAGAATTTGAATTGCAAATAAGATCAATAGAATAGAGACAAAGTTGGAATTAGAAATTCAAGGAGCATTTCAAAAGTTGCCTCAAGAATTTAAGGAATTCAAAGACAAAATCACCAAAGATTTTGACACATTGAGACAAGAATTTGCAGCCCTCAAATATCTGAGAAATACAGTAGAATCCCTCAGTAACAGAATGGAGCAAGCAGAAGAAAGGATTTCTGACATTGAAGACAAAGCTTTTGAACACTACCAAACTCTAAAAGAGAAAGAGAAATGGAGAGCAAAAATGGATCATTCTATCAGAGTGCTCTCGGATACTTCGAAGAAAATCAATATTTGCCTTATAGGGATCCCTGAAGATGACAAAGTGGCTTTGCAAGGCACAGAGCCTCTTGTTTATGAGATTATGAAAGAGAACTTTCAAGACATGCCAAGAGATTCTGAAATTCAGATAGCAGACAGTTTCAGAACCCCAGCATGACTCAACCTGAATAAGATATCCCCCAGGCACATCCTAATCAACTTCGCTAAAGTTAATATGAAGGAGAAAATTCTGAAAGCAGCCAGACGTAAAAAAACCATAACCTACAAGGGGAAGAATATTAGAATGACTGCATATCTCTCTGCTGAAACCTTTCAAGCTATAAGGGGGTGGTCATAGACTTTTAATCTCCTAAGACAAAATAACTTTAAAACCAGGATCCTGTACCCCGCTAAACTGAATTTCATTTATGATGGAGAAACTAAATACTTTAATGTTGAATAAATTTGCCATAACTAAACTAGTTCTCCAGGATATTCTCAGACCTATCCTCCCGAATGACCAGCACAATCCTCCAAACACAAAAGTAAACTCACTCAGAAACTTTTGATCAAATTCAAACTTCCACAGTGGCTAAAGGATTAAAAATTCCACTGGGCTTAGAAAAAAATTGATACCCAAAATTCTACCAGGCTTATAATAATTCTCAATTAATGTGAATGGCTTAAATTGTCCTCTAAAGAGGCACAGGTTGGCTGACTGTATACAAAAACTCAGGCCAGATATCTGTTGAATACAAGAATCTCATCTTACCTTAAAAGATAAATATAGACTCAGAGTGAAGGGATGGTCATCTATAATCCAGGCAAATGGAAATCACAAAAAAACAGGTGTTGCAGTTTTATTCACAGATGCAATTAGCTTTAAAGCAACAAAAGTAAGGAAGGATAAGGATGGACACTTCATATTTGTTAAGGGTAATACTCAATATGATGAGATTTCAATTATTAATATTTATGCATCCAACCAGAATGCACCTCAATTTATAAGAGAGACTCTAACGAACATGAGCAATGTGATTTCCTTCACCTCCATAGTAGTCAGAGAGTTTAACATGCCTTTAGCAGTGTTGGATAGATCCTCCAATAAGAAGCTAAGCAAAGAAATTTTAGACTTAAACTTAATCATTCAATATTTGGATTTCACAGATATCTACAGAACATTTCATCCTAACAAAACTGAATACACATTCTTCTCATCAGCCCATGAAACATTCTCCAAAATTGATCACATCTTAGGTCACAAGTCTAACCTCAGCAAATTAAAAAGAATAGAAATTATTCCTTGCATCTTCTCGGACACCATGGAATAAAACTTGAACTCAGTAACAACAGGAATCTGCATACTCATACAAAAGCATGGAAGCTAAATAACCTTATGCTGAAGGATAGATGGGTCATACATAAGAAGAAGAAGGAAATTACCAAATTTTTGGAACAAAATGACAATGAAGACACGAATTATCATAACCTCTGGGATACTGCAAAGGTAGTCCTAAGAGGGAAATTTATAGTACTGCAAGCCTTCCTCAAGATAACAGAAAGAGAGGAAGTTAATAACTTAATGGGACATCTCAAGCAACTGGAAAAGGAAAAACATTCCAATACTAAACCCAGAAGAAGAAAAGAAATAACCAAAATCAGGGCAGAATTAAATGAAATTGAAAAAAAAATATTATACAACAGATCAATTAATCAAAATGTTGGTTTTTTGAAAAGGTCAATAGATAAACCTTTGCCTAACCTAACCAGGAAAAAAAGAGTAAAATCTCTAATTTCATCAATCAGAAATGGTAAAGACAAAATAACAACAGACCCCTCAGAAATTCAAAAAATCCTTAATGAATATTATAAGAAACTTTATTCTCAGAAATATGAAAATCTGAAGGAAATT